>NW_023590718.1:0-28199 GCF_014843425.1 Jatropha curcas
CTACCTGTTCTTGTTCTGAAGGCCGATGGATCATTTGGGCGGCCTGGCCCCTCCACCTCGATAAGGAACGAGGAAAAGGGTTTCGTTGTTCTTTTGTGGTGGTTTCCAGTTCACTCCCGAGTAAACATCCACTTCTATATTTATAGTGGTACTGCGTGTTAAACGCATTGCACATGTCTCCCAGGTCTTCATTTTAGGTCCATCCAGGCTGAACCAAACCATCTTAAACAGCACCGTCGAGATTGTTGAAACAACTGAGCCAAGGAAGTCGCTGTTCAGGCCAAAGGGTTGAGGGCACCCACATACATTTTCAGGTGCCGTTTTGGACAAGTGGTTTCCATCAAACTTGTCCTGTTAGGGCATCTTGAACTCTGTTGGCAATCTTTGCTTGCAGGGACAAGGACAAGGAGTTTCCTGTCCACCACTTCCTTATGTGTCTTAAGGGCGATGATTGACCTTCCAAGAGTTCCAGTTTTTCTTCTCATTTTCTGAGCTTCCAGCTCAGAACAGTTCTGGAGGGATGTCATCCAGGTTAAGGGTAGGGTTGAGGACGTCGGTCCAGCAGCAGGTCCCTATTGGGAGTAGCAGGACCCCTTCCCGCAGTGGAAGCCCCATTTCCATTACCACTACCTGTTCAGCTATTGGGCAGTTCTCTGGGCAGCTAGATGCCTCATTCATTCTTAGCCTCCTTCTGGCTTCCAGTTGTTCATTGAGATTTTGGATTGTCAGCAAGGTTGATGCCAATTGTGCAGTTGAAGTTGGCTGAAGCTGGTTTGGAGGTTGGTGAAGCTGGGTGAGGTTGGTGATAAGCACTTGTAGGTGTGGCTGGACTTGGATAGGCACTCGAAGCAGTGGGTAACCTGTAAGGATAAGAGTAACTGGGATTAAGGTACAGTGGGGTAGTTATTCTAGTAATCAGGGGAGCTGAATGTGATGTAGATCGGACTCCTTTGTCCAATTGTTGCGATGACTAAAAAGAATATTTTGTGCTCTTTTTAATGTTTTTAATGTTTATGGGATGATATGTCATGGAATGCAACAATATTCACGTCATTAATTTGTTTAATGATATGATTCCGTCATTGGGTTGCTACAGCCCTAAAGATAGTTCTAGTAGGCTTATGACACAAAATAGAGAATTGGCTTATTAAGGGGCCCCTTGAACCCTTGAGTAAGGATATACCCTAGGCCATATGTGAAACAAAGAGTTCGCGTGGGTCCAACAGTACGCATGCCCATGGGCCACCCCCCAAAAGGATTAGGATGAGTTTGCAGGTTAACAGGGAGGACGTTTTGGCTGTCCGTCGAACATTAATCAAGGAAACCTTCCGAATCAGCGTACTTGTATCCAGATCAGAAGTTTGAAACAGAAGAGAAGAAATTCATTTGAAATTCGTTTTTTATGCAATGGAGGAAAAAGATTGCTCATCGTGCAAATAAATCAAACAAATTTTAAAATGTTTTCATTAAATTTTACAATTAAGTCCAAATTTGCCTTATCAAGTATTCTTAAAGAAAGAACACGTTGATTCGTGTTAGGGTACCTTGCAAAACGAAGCACCAAAAATAATGATCCTGAAGAAGGGCAGGTTAGTTGATGCAGCAATTGTTAGTCCACTTTATGCCAAAATTGATTACATAAGTCTATCCCCAGTGAAGTCGCCAAACCTGTTGAACCCTCCCCCGAGGCAAAATTGTGCTGGAACGAGTGTACGGCTCACGTGTGTGTTTTATGGAAGTCGCCCCTAGTTTATTTTTATTAAGGGAAAATAAAGAAAAGAACCCTAAATGACTCCAATTTTAATTAACCGTAAGTCTAGGCTAATATCCCAAAGTTTAAGCACAATCTACGAACCGAGGTGGGATCCCGAGACTATGTCATGCTGATTAACTAACCTAAAGTGTGAATGTTTGCAAAGGTAATGATGCAAGGACCAATAAAAGTGTTTTGTGATTTGACTTGCCGCTCGGGTTAAATCCCGAACTGCCTACGTACTCTGTTTGAATGAAGAAGATCAAAAGCCGACGTAGTTTGATAAAGCCTATTAAAGGCCACTTTGGAAGGGGGTTATGCTTTCAGGCAATGAGTGTGTGTATGCTTCGCTGCATTTTTTAGGCATTTTGCCAAAAGATGGGGATTGATTTTTTTGTTTTAGGCATTTGTTGACCAAAGAGGTTGTTGGGCAATTTATTGCCAAAAAAATGATGTTTTGGCTATTTATCGCCAAATGGTTGATGGTAAGGCATTTGTGCCAAAGAGTTGGGCATTTGTTTGCCAAAAAATTGGTTAGGCGATGTGTCGCAAAAAAATAAGGCATTTGTGGCCAAAAAGGGTTTTTGTTGCGGCGATTATGTGGCCCCAAAATGTTAAGATTCGTGCCACAGATGATATGTAATTAGGCAATTTATTGCCAAAGGAAAGGTGATTGATTTGGGCGATTTGTCACCAAAAAGTGTTATTTGAATTATAGGCAATTTGTTGCCAAAAGTGATTTGATTAAACCTTAGCAATTGTTGCCAAAAATGTGATTGATTAACTGGTAGGCAATTTGTTGCCAAAAAACGTGGATTGTTTAAGGCTTTTATCCATCAATTATTGATTAATTGGAACTTTTAGCCGAACTGTTCGAAATAAAGCAATTACACTGTATATTATTAACTAGCACTTTAGCCAATATGTCCGAAGTTTAGCATTTAATACCACGATTATTGAAATAACCGGGGGCATTTTAGCCTAAACTATTATACTTAAGCGTTTGCTGCCCCAAAAATGAATTATGGTGTGAATGCAGTTTTAGATATTAGGAAGTAAAGAGAATATGCACCAAATGCTGAATAAATAGGCAAAGTTCTTATTTACCTGAGTTAACATCGGCGGCCGCTGTCTTAACCAGCTTGAAAATTCCAGGATTAAGCTCCTCGTTTGGGGAATTTTTAATTATAAATTAATTTAATTTAAGTGACCAAATAATCACAACAGCAGAGTAAATAAAAGCCTACACTAATGCAGAAAAGCAGTAAAAGAACCGCAGGAGCGTAGGAGGAGAAGAGAGCTCGTCAACACGAGGATGAGTGCCTTGTAAAATGTCAAATCGGGGCTGCATTATAGGAAAAAAACAGGCCGGAGGGCGGCTGCTGCCACCATGGACGGCGGGCGCCGCCGCCGTGGACGGTGCCACTTGCTTAATTTTCCGTTCCAAAGGCTTTTCCGGGAGTTCCGTACCTCCGAAAAAAATTCTGGGACCAGTTCTGCGATCCTCTTAATTTTCCGGACGTTTTCAAGTACCATATTGGCATACTTTCGGTGAACTTTTCGAATGGCCTGCCGGCCTGGCCAAGACTGTTTGCAGTCCGAGAAAACAGGCTTTTTGAGCCTCAAAAATTTTGAGTATTCATAGCCGCCGTTAACTTTTTCGGCTTGACCACTGCGCCAGCCCGTGAGCCAACTTTCCGCGACATCTTCATGGAACACCACCGACTGTCGTTTGAGTCGCGGCAGTCTCTTTTCTGATCAACCCCCGTTCACTTTGTTCTTCTCTGCTTTTCAAAGCAATTCTGACAATACGGTAAAAAGGTACAAATTCCTAATTTCTCCAGGATAATTAGGACATGGCTAAATCTACCCTCACTAAACCCCTCTTTTCTGAATCCCTATTATTGACTACCGTGAAACTCTTTGGCAGTAGCAATTATATTTCTTGGTCCTCTTCGGTTGAACTATGGTTTATGGGACCATGATATTGATGATCATGTAATTAAAGACTATCACTTATAAGGCCTTGATTTTTAAAGATTATGAATAATAAGGCTTACTGATTGTGGATTGCTAATTGTTAAAGGTGGCCATTATTACGGTTTCGGAAACCGTAACCATTGTTCGAACCCGGTGGGGGAATCGGAATTGGTCGCGAAATCGGAACTGAAACCAGAGATTTTCGGTCTTTTGGTCCGGTTCTAAAATTTCTTTGGAACCGAAACCGGCGGTTTCAAAAAACGCGATCAGGAACCGGGAGTTGAACCGCCGGTTTCCGGGCCGTAGAACCGCCGGTTCGAACCGGTTCTACCCGTTAAAATGTCAGGTTTTGTCGTTTTTTTTTTTTAAAATTATGTTTCAATTTTTTAAACAAAAAATAAATTCAGTTGAGAATTTTTTTTAAAAATAAATTTTGTTCAAGTCTTTAAAAAAATAAATTTAATTGAAGTGATTTTTTAATTTTTAGGTGTATTGTTTTTTACAAATAACTTCACATAATTTATTTAAAATTTGAAAACCGGTCTTCAAAATTTAAAATTTTTAAAATTATGGTTATTTAAAATTTAAAATTATGTGATTCGCCGAAAAACCGATCGGAACCGTCGGTTTTGTCACCGTACCGGAACCGGAACCGTTCGGTTTCAAACCGGAACCATTCGGTTCCAAACCGAAACCGGAACCGGACCTTTTCGGTTCGGTTCCGATTCTAGCTTTTTTGGAACCGGAACCGCCGGTTTCAGAACCGTGGCCGCCCCTAACTAATTGGTACCAAACTGGGATTTTGGTATGATTTCCAATCTATATGAGTTATTTTCATATTTATTGAGTCTTGATTGTTGATTTATGCATTGCATATTGTTAGTTTATTATTCATGCATTAAATGATTCTGGATTGCGAATTATGAAACGGTATCTTAGGAAGCTTAATTGTGAGTTTGATGCGATATAGTTCTAATTGCGCCTAGTTATTTGAAATTGGGATTGAAAATGGTGTCGATTTGATTTTAGAATATTTTTCTTAAATTAATATGATTTTTCCTTATTTATTGGGTATTCAATGGGCTAAATTTATTTTTAAGTAATTAATGAAATTAATTAAAATTATTAGTATTTATTTATAAATATTAGTAATTATTTTTAATCAGTAGTGATTATTGATGATTTTTGGTATTTGTTATTGTTTATTGGGATTTAATTGTTAAAATATAATTTGTAATTTTATTTATTGAAATATATTTTTAATAAATAAAAGAGTAAAATAATAATAAAAAAGATATATTGCTTATTTTAAAAGTGGCCATTTGCCAAGTTTAAAGTTAAAAAAAAAGTAAAAAGCTTATATCCCAAAGGTGGGGCGCCATTTTGGAAAACAAAAATTAAAAAAAAGGAGAAGCTAACGCTGAAAGGAGAAAAAGAAAGTAATAAAATAATAATAATAAAAAAGAAAGTAACGCCAAAGCAAAGAAGAGAAGCTGACCCTCTTATTGAGAAAGAGGTACTGCCCTATTAATTATATGCTTTATAGCTAATTTGATTGATTATATTTTTTGGATATAATATTTCATGTAATAAATATCTTATCATTAATAAAAGACATTTATTTATCTTTTATATTCTATTGATTGAATCTTGGCAAAAGATAAAATACTGCTTTGCGAAATAAATTATAATGTGGTTATAATTATAAGTTTTATATTTGCATTTCTAAATGTTCCTGGTCAATGTTCTCCTCATTATTGGACAATGATTAGAAAATGTTCTCCCTCATTATTGGACAAATGATGTGAGCTGTTGAAACTGGTTTAGCATATTAATGTTATTTCCTTAGGGAAGCAGCTGTTCTCATAAGCTGAGATATATGTAATATTTGAACTAATATGTAGGTGCTGGTATGTAGGTGCTTGTTATTTAAACAAGTTCATTGAATTGACCTGCATGAGAATTTCATATGGAGAGTTACCTGTGTCTATGGAATACTCAAGTGATAGTTGTGTAAATGATCTTTTGACTTGAAATTACTAAACTATCTTGTATGGGAATGACTATATTTTGATTATTCATTCACATTATTCATTCATGAATATTTAAGTAATGACTTTTTGGACATAATAGGAACTGTATAGAGATATTTGTGTAATTAAGAGAAGATTCATTACCCTAGGTAAATCAGGGAAAATTTTCTAATTGTTCTCTATTAGTATTGATTAAGCGCAAGGTAGAATGAAATTAACAAATTAGATTTGGAATTTCATTCAAACAATCAATGGCTAAGATTGAGAGAACTAACATGATTTAGTAAAGTAGACATACTCCATGCCTAATTACTAAATCTAAACATTAATGATGAAGGGATATTAATTACACTGATAAATTATGCACTGGAAGGTTAAGTCAAAGGTTAAGTCAAACCATTTTGACTTTCTAAATATTTGAGTAGTTTTAACATGTTGCTAGATAATGTACTTGACCTTCAAATATTAATTAATTAATTTAATTTATATTTGTTGCCAATATATTTGGAATCTAAAAGGTCACAGACATAAGAATGGATATGAGAAAGTGAAACGAGAAATCGAATCAAGTATGACTTGATTACAAATTAGTTTTGGGACATTAAGGATAAAATTGTAATTTATATTTAATTACAATTGTACCTAAATTATTAAGTATTGACTTAATTGATTTATGTCTAAAATTTATTAAAATTAATCTTAAATTAAATAAACCTAATATTTTAATTGTGACATCCCGACCCGGCAAAGCGATCCAAAGCGATCCTAAGAGGGGGGTAAAGACGCGAAGCCTCCTGGCTTACTTCTAGATGGCAGGCTAGCTTAGGGTAGCTGGAATGTGGGACACCAAGAAATGAATCGAATCATGTATCGAAAGGGGGAAACTAATTCATTAGGCCCTTTTGGTGGAATGGCTTGGAGAGTTGGAAGAACCCAAGGGTTAAGCGGTGCTCGCTAACAGAATCCTCAGGATGGGTGACGCTGTCCTGGGAAGTTTTTCCCATTTCACCTGCGGGAACAAAAACTGTGCGGTTTCTTGCATTTGTATAGGGCGATGTTGGCTTGATCCCAAATGCGGAACAATTTCTCTGGTGATTAGAGTCGGGGCCATGACAGAGTGGTATCAGAGCCCGGACCCCTCCAGTAGATGTAATGGTTCGAGGACGAACCAATGCGGAAGCTGGTGGGCCTGTGACAATCCCGACCCGGCAAAAAAGCGATCCTAAAGAAGGGGCGGGTAGAGCGAAGCTCCTGGTAGCTTCTAGATGGCAGGCTAAAACTAGGTAAGTGGAATGTGGGAACAACCAGGAATGAAATCGAATCATATATCGAAAAGGGGGAAAACTAATCCATTAGAGGCGCTTTTGGTGGAATGGCTGGAAGTTGGAAAGAGAACTACCAGGGTTAACATCGCTTAACAGAAATCTGCAGGATGGGTGACCTCCTGGGAAGTTTCCCCATTTCACCTCGGGACAACCGGTGGCGGGTCTTCCATCTTGTAATGGGCGATTTTGGCTTGATCCAAGAGCGGCGACAATTTCCTCTGGTGATTACCTCTGGTGATTAGAGTCGGGCATGACATTAATTATGATTTATTTATTTAAATAGTTAAATAAATAAATATAATTGATTAAATCGAAAATCCTATTACTATATGTATCATGATTTATTTATTTAAATTGTTTAAATAAATAAATAGGCATATATATATATTTTAGTTGTAATTTATTTATTTAAAAAAATTTAAATAATAATTATAATTTCTTATTTATGACCTAGGATTTTCATATATGAGGTTTAAGAAATAGTCTAATTGTGAGTTGTTGCTCATAGCCACAAAACTAAACATAGAGCCTACAGTGGCTAGCACCATCATACGCTCTAGCCTCTCAACCCTCTAAAATAGTTTTAGAGTTTTAGAGTTTTTTCGACTTCGTCCGTTCGTGTGGATATTACTAGAGGCTAGACACTTGAATGGCTTCGCTGGTTTTTGTGACAATTTAGCCGTGCAGATCGAAATTTTGAAGAATCTGCAAAAGAGGTATTCTTCATAAAATAATTTTATTGGGCTGCAAAAGAGGTATTCTTCTAAATAATTTTTATTGCTTTAATCATTTAAAGGGATCCCTATTGATATAATTATTTTGTTATAATTATATTATTCCGCTGCGTATTATTGATATTGAAACCTAACACACCCCTCTCTTCAAACACACACGCAGAGAGCAAAAGGAAAAAGAAAGAAAGAAAAAAAAAGAGCCAGGAGCTTTCTTGTGAGATCTTCCTTAAATCCTGCAATCAAAGATCAAGATTAGTAGATTATAATTAGTCGGGTAAAATAAATTAGCATATCAAGGGCTGCAATTAGCTATAGCTGTAGTTGGGCATTCCGCAAACAAGATATGATTCCATTTCACAATTCGTAAACTCATTTTTGATTTTAATTGCATATTTAGAATTTGTGCTTTGAGGAGATTTTGAATCTCTAATTATTGTTTATTCGTTGTTTCATTTTTGATTTCGTGCCTGTAGAGAAGGGAAGATTTAATTGCGAAATTGAGCTTGTTGTTGTGTAATTGGAGGTTAGTGCTTTTCAATTATATGTTTGATTTAATTTTTAATTAGTGTTTGTTTAATTATGATCTTAAAAGTAAATTGAGATTTTCTTTAATTTTTATATGATCTTATGAAATTGATTTGATATTATTGCAATTGAGTGTGAATTTTTTTAATTTTTGCCAATTGCTCTACTTGTGAAGCTATAGTGATTTGTTGATGTGATCTTTTGTGTTGGATTGTTTGGTTTGGTGAAATACCCTAATTTATTTGGTTGGCAGGATGTTTTCGGAGTGCCTATTTAATTTATATTTGACTTTAATTATCATTTGGATAAAGTATCTGAATTTATTTAGTTGACAAAATGTTTCTGAAGTATCCATTTAATTTATATATGACTTTAATTATTACTCGGGCAGGATAGTTTAAAGCCATATTAGAAAATATTATTCGCTAAAGATTTTAATTGTTATTTTGAGCACGTTAGTCTAAAGCTATATTAATATTTGAGTATGTTAGACTGTGGCTATTTCCGAAAATGAAATGACTATTATTTTTAATTATTATTTAGGTATGCTAGCCTGAGGGCTATATTAGAAAAGGCAATTGATGTTTAACTTTAATTTTTATTTGGCACAATACCCTAATTGATTTGATTGATAATATTTTTTTGGAGTGCCCATTTAATTTATATTTGACTTGAATTATTATTTGGGTATAATATCCTAGTTTATTTGATTGACAGGATATTTTTGGAGTATACATTTAAATTTATATTTGATTTTTATTATTATTTTGAGCATGTTAGCCTAAAGCTATATTAAAAAAACATTATTGGTTATAGTTCCAATTAATATTGAGTGTGTTAGATTGTGACTATATCGGCAAATAGAATGAGCTATTATTTTTAATCATTATTTTGGTATGTTAGCCTAAGAGCTATATTAGAAAAGGGAATTGGTGTTGGCTTCAATTTTTATTTGGGCATGTTAAGCCTATAGACATATTAAAAAAAATATAATTGGTTGAATATAACCATATCAGAAAATGTCGTAGGTCGACATATGATATAATTTGGAATAATAATGGTATTAGTATTAGGAAGGCTAATATATAGACATAGGATAATAAATTTTGGAATAATAATGGGTATTAAAGTATTAGGAAGGCTAATATATATATATATATATATATATACTATTATATATATATATAATATTATATTATATATATATATATATATAATATATATATATATATATAATATAATTACTATATATTTTGGGTTATAAATATTTAATTGATTTAATTTAATAATTCACAATGTTTACAAATTTGTTAAAATAAATGGTTTAATTCACATGTTAATTTGTTAAATAAATGGTTAGCATTAATATTATAAATTAATATAATAAATTATATGTTATTAAAATTTAATCATGAATTTTATATGTAAAGTCAAATTGACTTTTGTTTGCCTCAAGTAAAATAATTATGCTAGTAAAATTAAATGCATGTAATGAATTAATTATATTATTTGTTTAATTAAAATAAACTAATGAACCTTAGTATGTATGGATTGGGCATGAGCAAGGAGCCATAGGGAGGCTAAACCTATGCTAGTTCCATAGGTGATTTTTGTTGCTCTTTTATATGTTATGAATTATTATATTTTATTATATGATGTCTAATTAAATTAATATGTGCACAATAAATGAAATTGAAATAATTTGGGTTTGCAATTGAGTTATGATGTCTAGTTAGGGATTTATGCCTAAATAATATTTGAACATGCAATTGAATGAACTAATGTGCAATTTGATGTTAATATGAGATAATGATGTGATCAAACGTAGGGAAGGAAGCATGTACCCTAGTACTATAGGACTAGCCAAACCATGTCCTAGGGGATACCTCTTTTGTTTGACTTTTATTTTCTTGTTATGCATAAGTTAAACGTAAGGATCAATGTTATACTTGTTTATGAAGTGAATTGTGTAATGGATGACTTTTAAGGACCTAACTAATAACATGTTGACTTATTTGACTTATGTACTACTATGATATGTGACTATGTTTGTGACTATGTTTGACTTTGACTTAATAATTCCAGCTTGGTATTATACTTTGGAAAGCTTATGCTATGCACCAGGTACGCTTATTTACTTGATTCCTTAAGTGATGATGGATTATGTTAAGTGTGGATCGATGTGGTTTAACTTCATATCTTGAGTTGATCATTCTAAGTATATGAGATTGGTAGTTGAATTTATGCATGAGCAATTATGATTGAGATTTATATGAGGCCTGTGAGCTTATATAAATCATGAGCAGGTTGCAATCAGGTATGCTTACTTGTTACGACTATTGAGTGATACTTGCATTACAAGAATTGTTATCTGGAAATGGAATTGAATTGAATTGACTTAATGAGAGCTAATGGGCTCTTACTGTGAACTTGGTTGAGTAGTTGTTAGAATATGGTTATTTATTTCTAAAAAAAAAAGCATGCTATGGATTTGATTTGGATTGCGCTATGATCATATGTCAGACACGTGGATGTCTTCAGGACGAGTGGACGCACTTTACTGATTTTGTATCTGAAAGACTTTCTAAGTTTACTGTACACCATTTCGTTACCTATTGTACTTCTATTTCTTCTGAGTCACTATTAAGGCCCAATTATATGAATTAATGATTAAGAGAACGATAATACAAATATAAATTACCAATTACTTGTGATACAAGTTACCTACAGATTGATGATATATGATTAATTGTGATACAAGTTACCTCCAGGTTGATGATGTATGATTACTTATAATACAAGCTACTTATGGATTGATGTTATACGATTACTTGCCATGCAAGTTATTTATAGGAATGCTTATAAGATTACTTGTAAAGCAAGAAACTGATATATGTATGCAATATGTGTGCTTATGATGTAGGTTAGATTCTCAAACTTTGTTATATAATCTTCTATAATGCAAATCTTTATATCAAAGATATTGTGTGATTACTTGAGCAATAAGTTACCTTTCGTATATGATAATATGACTAAAAATGCTATTGGAAATGTGATTTGATACTGACATGAGATTACTTTTACTGCAAGTTATGGTGAATAATCATATATATAAGGTTGCTTATGAAATAAGTTATTATGTTATGATTGATATTGTTACTCGGGATACAAGTAAACATGAATGTGAATTGATTATGAGTATATGCATGGGAATATGGTGTGAGAATGAGAACTATTATAGTAAATGATATTTTAATGTTGTGTATGGTTTCAATGGACCATACTGATTAGTGACTTTGAAGTTTGGTGCTGTATGAATTATTAATGTTAATAGTATATGTATTGTAGTTGTATTGATGATTGTTTGATGTTCGGGATGATAACAAGTAAACAATAGATGTGAGATTGATTATGAGTAATATTTTTTCATGGTTGCATTGGGAATGATGTGTGTAGAATGAGAAATCTATTATATGTGATGATATTTTTAAAATGTTGTGTATTGGTTTTCCAATGGAGGCCATACCTGTTATGTTTATGTGATTACATATACTATTGTTTTGAGTACTGCTTTTGGGAGTTTGTCACTACTCGAGATCAAGCAGTATTTGTTTTAACTCACTTAGCGGGCTCTCTCGTCTCGCCTCATCGCGAAGAACGCCGCTGCCATATGATTTCGAAAGAGAAGATCTTCTGCTCCAGTCTAAGGTATAGAGTTCTAATATGAATAGGCGAATTGATTATGAGTATATGCATGGGAATATGGTGTGAGAATGAGAACTATTATAGTAAATGATATTTTAATGTTGTGTATGGTTTCAATGGACCATACCTGTATGTTATGTGATTACATATATATTGTTGAGTACTGCTGAGTTTTATACTCAGAGCGATGTTTTTAACTCACTTAGGTTGAAGGTTTGTCTGCTATGGATCTCGAGTACCTATGTTCGAAGAGAAGATCTTCTGCTCCCAGTCTAAGGTATAAGTCTATATGATAGACTCGTGCCATATGTTAAATTTGAAATAATGAGAGCATTAGTTTACTATGTGGGATTTGTAATTTATCTGTTTTAGTACATTTATTTTATTTCTTTGAAACTTTTGAGGATTTTGATTTGTCTCACGTGGACATAGAGTCTCATTTGGAATTTGAATTTTTGATATCTTGAGTTTATCGCTGTTATGAATTTTATTAGTGTTGAATTTGAGGTTAACTCCTCTCCAGAATTTGTTTCACTGGATTGGAATATGGATTATTTATGTAAAAGAGATTTTGGAAATTTTGTTATTACTTTTAGAACGTTTTGTTAACAGGTTTGAACTATTACCTAAAGTTGCATTTTCAAAGGGAACTCTTATAGTTTTTCTGTAGAGTTTATCTAAACTATTTACTTATATTTGATGGGTTTCACTACTGCTTAAAGATTTTAATTTTTCCTAATTTTTATAACAGAATTGTTTTAAGCAACTTATGTTTTTGCAAGACTTCCGCTGTGTGTTTAAAGTATTATAAACTGAGTTATCATTTATTGTATTATATTTTCATTTGAAACTAGTTCCGTATTAATAAGCAAGCCTGTACGTGCCTCCGACATAGAATATGACATCTCTTGTCTAGCCCTGTGGGTTTGGAGAGGGGGTGTTACATTTAGTGGTATCAGAGCTTCTAGTTTAGTCGATTCTGGTTTAGATAGTGGGTTGTGTGTTGGAAAGTGAGATTTGTATATAGATATAGAACATGCCACTTTATTCTGGATTGGAACTTCTCTCTAATGCAGATCTTGTAAATTTATGGAATTATTATGTGTCTTCTGGCTCACAACACACTGATGATGAGTATGCGAACAATTATGTTCCTCATGGTGGTGCTAGAGATTCTATTAGTGAGCTTGTGTCTACTGCAGGGCTTGTTGCTTTTTGTCCGGTGGCATTAGAGCTGAATGCTTTATTTTGGCAGTTTGCTACTGAGTATATTATGCTTTGATGAATTTTGCTCCATGACTGAATTAAGTTTTGCATGATGCTATCTTGAGTTGAGTGATTATGGTAATATGTGAGATGTTTTGCTTGTTTGAACATTTTTATTTAATCATTTGCTCTTATGATAAATCCATGTTTTGGACTAGTGAAACATGCTATGGCTAGGCAAAGGTAAGTGCCAACTTATAGTGAATTTTGATTATGAATGTTACTCGATTGTTATTTAATAATGATCATTAGATTCTTAAATGATTATAAAGTATATGTAAATATTTTTGTATAATCTGTGAATACCGCCCTTATATGAGTATAAATGTGTATGAGCATGAAAAAAATATTTTATGTACTTGAGTCTCTTAATGAAAATGAACAAGTAAGCTATATGACTAAAAGTTGAAAGTTAAACATGATCAAGTTGAACTAGAAATCCTTCGTTGGTAAGGTACCTAGACTTGTATGTTGAAATGATTTATAAAGCTTAGGTAATATTGATGAGTTGCATATTTGGCTAGACCTTCAAGGGTCACTGAGGTGACCAGAAGGTTATGCCTTAAAATTTCGTTATGATTCTAAGTGTGAAGTGTCTACCTTGGTGAGTCTCATATGATTGAGTTATTAAACTCTTATACATGAAATGGGTATGATAGTTAATGTGTAAAAGAAGTATGATATGAATTTGTATAACTTTATGATTGCGCTTGCATGGTGAACCACCTCATCATCAGTCTACTTGGCCTGTTGCTCATTTGGTTAAGAATAATGGAGCTGGAATTCTTCCCTTGCCTGGTCCATCAGGTAATTCAGTAACTTTGACAGGATCTGATTATGATGAATATGTGCACTTTCGTGCTGCCTAATAATAAGCACTATAACAGTCCTCTTCTGTTTCTCAGTCTAGCACTTCGGTTGCTTGTTTGACTCAGACCACAACTCATGATCCTTGGGTTCTTTATTTTGGTGCGTCTGATATTATCTCTAGTAATGAAGCACTTCTCTCTACTATCACCCCTTCTTCAACCTCATCAACAGTTACCCTAGTGCTAAGGGTTCACAAACTGAGGTTAAAGGTATTGGGGAAGTACATCCCACTTCTTCCATGCCCTTGACCTTAGCTTGCGTTAAAATTGAGCAAAGTTAAATATAAATGATTTGATCATGAACATAAGTGTAAGATAGATGAATATAAAACTAAACATGTGTTGTTAATGTCAACATGTGTTGTTAATGTCCCTAAAAACTTGAATAAAAATTTAATGAATAAAAATATTAAAGAACCATGAATATCATGTAATAAGCTCAAAATGATTCTAAAAGTGCAATGTGTGTAAATGTGAATATAGGTTGAGGATTATCGCAAAACCATTTTGAAATTATTCTCGCATTCAAGGTGAGTTATGGTGTTTAACCCCTTCTTTATGTGTGTTAAAATTGTTTGATTTTAATCCATGTTATTAGACTGTTTGAAAGAATTTGTTCAATTTTCTGTTATCATTGATTTTGATCCTATAAAAATTGTGATATGAAATTGTGAATCTGAGAATTCTATTGATCATCGTGCTTGATTCTGATTGTACTATGCTATTATTTGGGCTAAATGACAAAACCCCAATCCTGATGGGGCTATACCATTTGGCTATGTGCACATAGGTGAAAGTGAATCCAATTAAAGAGAGAAGTTATTGCCCTGAGAATTGTGAATTTTGTGAACGTACTGGAATGTACGTAGCAATATGTTTTCTTTAGTACCGTCTAAGTGAAAATTGTGATTTTGTGAAAATTGTGATTTTGTGAAAATTGTAATTTTGTGAAATCCTGCCATATAGCTGAATTATCTGAGTGAAGTGAGATAACACAAAAATGTACACAGCATTATGTTTTCTTTAGTGTTGTCTAAGTATTTATCTGTTATATGATATACCTTATGATAATAAATGATGCGATTGCTATGAATTCTATTTATAAGAACATAAATATGTTAATGAGCTATAATGATATTATTATACTGTGTTGATTTAATTAGTGTACTTTGATATACTTTTTAAAGTTTATGCTACCAAAACGGGGCACTATATCATGATTGAGTTGATGTCTCATCAAAGCGTTTGTGTTACAGGTAGAAGTGAACCAGATACATTAGCTTCTTAGTTTCTTTCGTTTAGCAAGACGCACGAGAATAATGTAAATAAATGTTGGAAATTTTGAGTATTTTATGTATTGAATGGATATCTAGTTGCTCCGTAGATACTTGTAAAGGATATTAGTTGAGTATGATTGTACTGATCAATGCAAATATAATTGTATGAAAATAGTTTGAGTTATTTAATTTAAGTACAAGAATATGTTTCAAACAAAAATATATATATCCTGGGAAATTAGTTAAACAAAAGTGAAATGTCAGTAGCCCGCCTAAGTATTAAATAAAAAGCAAATAATTTATTGAAAATAAGATTGATTCAAATGCGGGTTCTACATGGTAACCATTGGCCTTAAGCCTACTTGGACCCTAGGATTGTCACATCTCTATTTTTGGGGTGTGACATTTTGACCCTTTTGCTAAGTTGGAGGAGCTTGATAGGAATCAGGGCGATCCCCCAGCTCGGGTGATTTTTATCTCCTTTTATTTTGCTTTTGGTTTTACCCTAATGTCTCTTTCTTTTATTCATTGACTGTGCTTTGTTTTTGTAGCGAAAATGGTGCGGTAATCGTGTGAAGAGAGGCTCTGATTCCGAGGCTCCAAATACGGCTATCGTTGTCGGCAAGCCAGAGCATGGCCCAGGTGCTTCCTTCTCCTTTATTCCGGAGGGCACAGGGCAAACAACACATGGCATGCTGGAGACCCATCTCATGAGCCCATACCGGATGTCTCCACTAGGCTGCACCAATGTAAGTAGTCTCTTCTCTTCTTCTGACAACTATATGAAGCAGCGCACCTCAAGTTGGCAGTGGCGAGGCTCTCAAACAAGCACATATCTGTAAACATAAAAATAACAACACAAAGAAAAATATGCAATGATTATGCCATGTATGCATAGTATGATAATTCATGCATGTATGCAAAGAGTTAGCATGGTGCCTCTAGTGGGTCGAAGCTGAGGATTTCAGCATGGCAGGCGAGCTGATCTTGGAGTTGGACGCAGGCTGGTTATTGTTGAAGAGACCGAGGAGTCTGGTAGATGACTCGAAGGAGACAACTTCATATGTATCTTGAGTTGGCTGCCCTAGTCCGCCCTTTTTTTTTCTCTTTTTTACTTTTCTCTAAATAAGCTTGAGTTGGCTACCCAGTGGCACGTGCCACTATGGCTGTGCCTTGCACCAATTAGTAGCGTGCACCACTAGTGCTACAGTGGCAACCAACTATCAACCTTGTCCTTTTATTCTTGCTATAAAAGCTTATAACATCCATACACGCTTCAAAATCTTATTTCCCTCTTTCCAGATGAAGCTTCCACTCAAAAAACTTTCCCAAACTCTTCACTTCTTCACCATTCTGCATGGATTGGTCTTTGGCACCTGCATTTAAAGCATTATTCTGCAGTTTCACCCGAGAAGACTGGGATCTGCTTTCGCCTTTTGAACTCAACGAGCTGAGCTACTATCGGAACATTCCGGTCCAACTCGGATTGCTGTAATGGTTGATTAACCATTTCAACCCTTCAGCAACTTGTTTCGTCATAATTACTTCGAGATTTGTCCACTATTTAAGGAGCTTAGCATCTCCAAGAGAATACCTGTGATTGAAGAAGTTCCTGCGCTGCCCTAGCTGAATGTTGACCTTGCTTCAATGATTCTGCTTGTATTCGGTTTCTCGGCCTATGGATTCCCTCTTATGACTTTGGAGCTAATGTCATGCCCCTACGACCACTTATAGATTGTGTATTGGGGATGGACCGCACTAGTTCATACTGGGCTCCACTCATATGTTTCTACATTCTAAGCAAGTATTTGCTACTCAATGGCATTACTGGCTATGGCAGCCTCCGGCCGGTGCCCATAGTCGAGCAGATTATAACATCCCTTCCCAGTCCACCCGTGAACCTGAATGAACCGAGCCGAGACGCTACAATCTGGTTGAACCTATGTCCTATCATGCTGATATCATCCTGTATGCAGTCGAGCAGATTAATAACATCCCTTCCAGTCCCCGTGAACCTTGAATGAACGAGCCGAGAACGCCTACAATCTTGGTTGAAGTCTATGTCCTATCATGCTGATAATCATCCTTATGCTAAAAAATTATGTCATGCTGTTGGCTTTTATACATCATTTATATACAGACATTTACTTAATAAGTTATAAGACATTACACTATTTTCCAAAATGAAATGGGCCACTATGTGCCCTGTACATCCCCCAGAACCTAAAAATATCAAAAATGAGTAGTTTCCCTGAAGACCTGGGTCTTCAAAAGATGAACTGTAGCAATTGAAAGATGACTCTCTAATCGGTCCAGACCCGCACAACCTGCGAGTTTAAATAGGCAAACTCGCTGAGTAAAATAAAGCTCAGTGGGATATCTCAAACTTAATAAGAATTAAATAAATAAGCCCAAATGTACGCACACATATCATTATACTTGCATGTCTTACTTGCTGTTTATTAATGCTTATAGTGAATTTTAAGCATTTTTATTAACATCGTATAAATTTATAAATAACACATCTTAATAACTGTATGGCCTCCATAAGATTACAGTGAAACGGACAGTGATAAGAAAGGACTATAATTGAACTGGATGAAATAACTATACTGGTGGGCCTGCTATGACCCGTATATAAATCATATCCACTAACGGCCCTATAGGCCGGAGTACCAAACTGTACTAGGGATGCCCAGATCTGCTATCCTATGTCAGGACCATAGCCTCTTATCTACGTGGTTTCTACTAACCTCAAGTGGAGAATATTAAATCGGAAATATTCATAAAATGTATAAACCATACTGTTTACCTGTATGTTATCTCACATTTTATACGTCGGCTAAACTGTTTTCATGCTTTACAAGGAATTTCAATAGACAACTACAAGTAATATCGAATGAGTAATAATGCAAACAATTGATAACTTGTAAAGGAACTTGCATGAAATGAATCTAACTGTTGCACCCGCGAGGCAACTCTTACTACTCTTTATGTCACTTAATTTAGACCATTCAGATTAAGGAAATTTTTGATTTCAATTTAAGTACTAATCTTAGGCTCAATGAATCTACATATGCATTCTAACATCATTTCTAATATAGCCTTAAAATCTGCCGGGGCAGCCTGTACATGTTTCATAAATTCTAGTATTACTCTTTCTTCTTAAGTCCAATTTAGGTCATTCTAAATTATATGGTTAGCTAACACATTAGGGTACAAATATTCTTCTATCACCTATCCGAAATATGTTGGTAAAATAATCAAATATTGAATTAAAGTAGCAACTTCATTAAAGTAGCAACTTCCAACTTCTAGTCTGCCCAGCTGTTGGTTTTCAGTTTGCACAGTTTGTACCATTTTGGTCATATCTCTCAATTTATAAGGCCAATTTAGGTGATTTCAAATTATATGGTTATCTAACACATTACGGTACAAATATGTCTTCTAAAACCTCTCTAAAATATGTTGGTAAAGTAGTCAAATATTGAGCTAAAGCAGAACCTTCTAGTCCCTTCCAGTCCACCCAGATTTTGATTTCCAGCCTGCACAGTTTGTACTATTTTGGGCATATCTTTCAATTTCTAAGTCCAATTTAGGTGATTCCAAAGCTTATAGATAGCTAAAACATAAAGGAACAAATAACTCTTCTATACCACTTCTTAATTCCATCGGTAAATAGGTTCAAATTCAGGTTGAAGTTATTGGTCAGTTTTCCAACAAATCTGTTTCAGCATGAAATCAATATCCAATTCATTTATTCAATGCATCTCATGCTTAATCAACATTCTCAAACCTATTACTCAACATTCAGCAACATATCTCAATATTCAGCAACATATCTTATCACTATCATCACACTACACATATTCTCATGCAAGAAAATTTGTTAAAATAAAAAAGATATCAAACCTTCAACCAAAAAGCTTTAAACCTTCTTCTTAGCTTCCTTTTTCTTCTCACTTTGAGCTCACCTCTCCTATACATAATACATCTTATTAATCATCCAAATCTCACTAAGTTATGAAATTCAAGAAATTCAACTTACTTGGATAGAGTTATAGGTTGAATTGAATGCTTGAAAGGTTGAATATTAAGGTAGAAAATGGAGCAAGATTTAGGAGAAGATGGAGAAGTTAAAGTGAAGGAAGAAGACAAAGGAGAAGATGGAGAAGGATGAGAGTAAAAGTGAAATGAAATTTTTCGGGTAAACAATTTAAATATACTTTCTAGTTAGTTTAAAAAAAGTAACACAACCTCAGTACCGTAAATTTTAATATTTTAGCCATTTTAATAACCTAAAGTTCTATACTTTTTTCAAATAGGTCCAATCCTTATACTTTATTTGTCCTAATCCTTATACTTTTATTGCAATTGAGTCTACATCTTTATGTTTCATTCAATTAAGTCCAAGTCTTTGATTTATTTAATTTTTATGGCTTGAACTCTGGAATCTAATGGCTCGAACCGGGTTCTAGTTGATTCCGACTCGACTCGACTCGCTAAATGCAACGACTCGATTCAGTAGGATGTCACAGTTCACCCCTCCTAAATAAAAAACTTCGTCCCGAAGTTTACTTATTATGAACAAATGCGGATACTGTTGGCGCATGGTTTCTCCAAATTCCCAAGTTGCTTCTTCTGTTTTATGATTCCTCCAAAGAACTTTTACCAATGCTAGTTTCTTGTTTCGCAATTCTTTAATTTCTCTGGCTAGGATCTGAACTGGTTCTTCACATAAGTGAGATCTGACTGAATTTCAATCTCTTCTGCTGATAATACGTGTGATGGGTCTGATCTATATCTCCTTAACATTAATATGTGAAAGACATTATGAATTCGATCTAATGTCGAAGGTAACGCTAGGCGATAGGCTAATGGTCCTACACGTTCAACAATACACGTATCAACAATGCTCGTATGGCCAATGAACCTAGGAACTTAAGCTTACCGCTTTCTTCCAAACCTAGGATCTTTCCATGGTGGAATAACTTTAGAAATACTTTATCACCGGAACTGTATACTCAATCGGTCCTTTCTCCTTAAATCAGCATACGACCTTTCTGTCGGATGCACTTGCTTCTTTCCAGCCATTTTCTGATGGATTTCCATACTTTCTCTTTCTATTTCTGCTAACCCAATTTCTGGACCCAGAATCTTCTTCTCACTAAGGTCCTGTCCAATACACCAGGTGTCCTCGCATTCTGTCTGCCATACAACGCTTCTTATGGTGCCATCTTAATGCTGCGATTAATAGCTGTATGTTGTAGGCAAATTCCATAAGTCTCGTACGTATCTGTCCCCGCAGCTGCCTTCAAATTCTATAGACACAATGCACATGATCTCATCATGTCTTCCAGGATTTGAATTACTCTCTCTGATTGGCCATCTGTCTGAGGATGAAATGCAGTTTCGTTCCTAATGCTTCCTACAGTTTACCCCAGAACTTCGATGTAAACCTGGGATCACGATTCGATGTAAACCTTGGATCACGATCAAATATAATGGATGATGGAACTCCATGTAGTCGAACTATTTCTCTAACATAAATTTCTGCTAACTTGTCCAGAGAATAATCCATCCTGATTGGTAGAAAGTGCACAGACTTCGTTAATCTGTTTACAATTACCCATACTGCATCATGCTTACACTGCGTCTGAGGTAATCTAGTAACAAAATCCATCGTGATCTGATCCCATTTCCATGTTGGCACTATTATTGGATGAAACAACCCAGCTGGCAGTTGATGTCTGCTTTTACTTGTTGACATGTCAGACATTTTATTGCAAAATTTCCAATGTCTTTCTTCAAGCCCGGCCACCAATAACCCTTCTTCAAATCTTGATACATCTTAGTACTGCCTGGATGTATTGTATATGGACTATTGTGAGCTTCATGCAGAATCATCTGTTTGATCTCCCCTGTCTGTGGTACAACAACTCTGTCTTCATAAAACAATACTCCATTGTTATCCAATCTGAATTTCCCACCATGGTCTTCCTGTACTTGTTTAACCCATAGTGCTATTTTCATATCTTTCTTCTATGCTTCTACAACGTCCTGAACCTAAGATGGTTGTACTTACATCTGTACTAGAATAACTCCCTGCTGTTGTAACTTCATGCTGATTCTCATTGCTCTCAAAGCAAACAATGATTTCCAACTAAGGGCATCAGCTACCACATTAGCTTTGCCCGGAGCATCAGCTACCTAACATTAGCTCATTGCTCGGATGGTAATAATGACATAATCAAACTTAGCCAGAATCTGCATCCACTTTCCGTTGTCTTCAATTTCAAAGTTCTTTCTGTGTCATAAATACCTTTAAACTCTGATGATCGTGTAAAGTAATCACTTTCACCGTACAAGATAATGTCTTTTCACCGTACAGATAATGCTGCCATACTTTGAATGCTAGAACGATGGCTGCCAGTTCTAAATCATGGGTTGGATAATTCAATTCATGTGGCTTCAACTGTCTGGATACATAGGCCACAACTTTCCTGTCTTGCATAAGTACACATCCTAACCCAATATGAGAGGCATCACTGTAACGCTCAAATTCTTTACCTGACACTGGCTGGGTCAACACTGGTGCTTCGGTCAACTTTTTCTTCAAAGTGTCAAAACTCTGCCGACACCTATCATCCCATTGAAATGCAACCTCTTTCTTCAACAATCTTGTTAATAGTGATGCAATGATGGAGAATCCCTTTACGAACCTTCTATAATAGCCGGCTAAACCCAGAAAACTTCAGACTTCTGTGACATTCCTGGTGGTCTCCAATCAACAACAGCTTCAATCTTCTTAGGATCCACTCTGATACCCTCTGATGATACCACATGTCCTAAGAAAGAAACTTCTTCCTCCAGTGCAAAACTCACACTTACTGTAGCTTGGCATACAACTGTTATCGTAGTGGTCTGAAGTAGCAATCTGTAAATGTTTAATAATGTTCAATCCCTGTCCCCTGGAAGTAGCCAAATGTCGTTCTATAACACCACCATGAACTGATCCAGATAGCGAATGAAACACGCGGTTCAATCGAGATTCATGAAAAACTGCCGTTTTGCACTTTTGTGATGTCAGGTGTATTTGGTTACTGAATGCTAGGAGATGTAGTATAGCACCTCATACAGCCTGGTCAAAAGGATGTCTCAGTTGTTATCTCAATTGGAAAGGAGTGTTCCAGGAGAATCTTATGGAATTGATCCATCAGCAGAATTGGTGTTATTCAACTGGGTATGGATTGGCTATCCAAGACACATCAGGCTATAGTTGATTGTGCAAAGAAAAGGGTGACATTATATACAGCAGCAGGGGAAGAGATTACAGTCGTCGAGAAACGGCGTGATTTTTTGGGTAATGTGAAATCAGCCATGGCAGCAAAGAGATTAATTCAGAAGGGTTATGAAGCATACTTGTTATGTGCACTGAAAGCAGAGAAAGAAAAGTCAAAAGTGCAAGACATACTAACAATGTGTGATTATCCAGACGTGTTTCTCGAAGATTTACCAGGGTTACCACCAAGGAGAGAAGTGGAGTTTACCATAGATGTCTATCCCAGAGTAGCACCAGTATCAATAGTATCAAATTGCTACCCTTACAAAATGGCACCTAGCAAGTTAAAAAGAGTTAAGATTTACTACAGGAGTAACTGCGATAAAGGCTTCATTCGACCAAGTGTATCACCGTTGGGGAGCACCGGTGTTTATTTAAAGAAGAAAGAATGGATCACTCAGACTGTGCATGTGACTACAGAACAGCTGAACAAGCTGACAATAAGAATTACGTATCATTGGCCCGATTGAGCTTGCATACCCAAGCTGTTACTCCCTTAAGTCGTCTGACAGTACAAGATCCGTAAATGTTTATCCATGTTTAACCTGTCTCTGGAGTAGACCAAGAATGTCGTCTTATAAACACACCATCGAACCTGATCAGATAGGAATGAAACAACGTGTTCGATGAGATCCATGAAAACTACGGACACCTTCTGTGAAGACGAATGGCAATTACTGAAAATTCATGGGTGACCATAAGCCGTGTATCCTGAAGGCATTTTTGGCGATATCTTCTTCCACTTTATCACCAGTTCATGGTAATGCTTGACCTGAAGATCGAGGCTTAGAAAAACATAACGCCCTGCAAAGCCCTTCTAGCTGACAAGACAAATCGTCGATTCGAGATACTTATTCTTGATTGTCAGCTTGTTCAGCTGTTTGTAGTCAATGCACAGTCTGAGTGATCCATCTTTCTTCTTTACAAATAACACCGGTGCTACCCAAGGTGATACACTGGGTCGAATGAAGCCTTTATCCAGTAACTCCTGTAGCTGAATCTTCAACTCTTTTAACTCTGCTGGTGCCATTTTTTAAGGTGCAATTGATACTGGTGCTACTCTGGGATAGACATCTATGGTAAACTCCACTTCTCTCCTTGGTGGTAACCCTGGTAAATCTTCGAGAAACACGTCTGGATAATCACACACTGGATAGATCACATCATTGTTAGTATGTCTGCAACTTTTCGACTTTTTCTTTCTCTGCTTTTCAGTGCACATATACAAGTATGCGTTCTCACAGACCCTTCTGAATTAATCTCTTTGCTGCCGATGGCTGATTTAACATACCCCAAAAATATCGCGCCGTTTCCTGACGAACTGTAATCCCTCTTTTTTCCCCCCTGCCGCCTTGTATATAAATTGTTTCCAAAATAACCCTTCTTTGCACAAATCAACTATAGCCTGAATGTCTAGATAGCAATCCATACCCCGAATCAAACACCGAAATTCTCTGAATGGCAATTCCATTAAGGTCTCCTGGAAATCCTTCTCCATGAATAACAACTGGACCCATCCTTTGACCACTGTTATGGGTTACTTACTACACTCTCCTAATATGAATAACAACTGGACATCCTTTGACCACTGTATGGGTTATTACTACATCTCCTAATGGATTAGTAACCAAAATACCCCGACTCACATGCTCAACTACTAACCCTTTAACCCAATGTTTCGGTATGCTGATGTATGAATGTGATGATCCAGGATCAATTAAAGTATAAATTGTATGATCAAATAAAGAAACCTCACCAACTATGACATCTGGAGCTTCCTTAGATCGCATGGCATAGACCCTAGCGGGAACTATGGTATCGGGTCTGTCCACAGTCTTGACTGCTGTCTTTGCCCTCCAGAGGTCTCACCTCTACCCCGACCTCTGCCTCTGCCTGCGGTGAACTATGTATGTCACACCTTACCTTACTGTAAGACATGACATGTCACTCGTAATATACTTAATAAGCACTTAATTCTTATAAATGCTTACTAAGTATACTACTACTACAAGGGACTAAAACTTTAGGTTTATCTATTTAATAACTGTCAGAAAAAGTAAATTTATTATATATGTATAACCTCCTTTGGTTCTTCCCTGTTATAAAGAACATGTCTTTTTCCGTAATTTACTAACAATATGAATATAACATCACTTCTATTAAGCTCAATATGATTTCTTAACATCAAAATTACATTAATATATATGAACATAACACATGGTTCCAATAAACCATAAGCCATGGGATGATCAATTTTACATAGCAGGAGCATTTCAAAAACTATTTAGAATAAATAATATAGAAATTAATTACTTTAATAGAATATAATTTCAAAATTCCATACAATCATAAATGTTACATGTAGTCTGCTCAAATATAACATATGATGTTCTGTTAATGTTTAATACTATGAATACCCCAATTTTGAGGCTTAAAGAGCATTTTTCACCCAGGATTGCAAACAGTCCGGCCGGCTGGAGGCCATTCGGAAAGTTACATCGAGAGTGGTGATCAATATGGTACTTCTGAAACCGTCCCGGACGTTGCGAGGATCGCGAAACTTGGTCCCCGAAATACTTTTTTGTGAGGTCCGGAACTCCGAAAAAGCCTCCGGAAACAAAAATCTTAGCAAACCTAACCCGGCATCGGGTGGCTCAGGCCGCCGAACACGCGTGCTTTGGCCGCCTGCCCCGGCAATGCGGGCCTCCGTCCACTGGCGGCTCCGCGCCGGAATCCTGCGCCCAGGCCACCGAGACCCGGCGCCCAGGCCGCCGAGCCCAGCGAACCGATGGCGGCCGCAGCGGCCCAGCCGCCGAAACAGTCCCGTTTTGCCTATAAATAGTGGCCCCAGCATCCATCTTCAAGGCACTCAGTCTGTGTTGACGGACCTCCTCTCCCTTAACGCTCCTTGCGAAATCTTTACTGCTTTTCTCGCAATTCTATAGTTTAAGCTTTATTGCTTTCTCTGCTTTGTCAATTGGTCACTAAATTTAAAGTTACATTAATATTCTCTCAACGAGGACCTTATACCTGGAGTTAAGAAGTGGCGTCGATTTAATCAGGTACATGAAACTAAATTCTGCCTATAACTTTAATTCTTAGCACTCATTGCAATGCTTTCTTTTTCACTCCTAATTCTAACAACTGCATAAATGCACACGTCATCATTTGGAATTCATGCTCAATTAATAAAGTTAGGCTAAGAACTGCCCGGTGTAATCAATAATCGTGTATTCATGCCAACTCCGAACAATACTTTGGCTAAAGCCTGAGTTAATCAATATAGCTATGGGATCGCCTTTATTTCTGAACAATTCGGCTTAAGTCCAATTTAATCAATAATTGTGGCAAGTAGCCTTAAATTAAACACGTTTCTTTAGCAATAAATTGCCTAAATTGCCTATAAGTGAGATTAATCTTTCTTAGCGACAAATCGCTTAAATTAAAATTTTGGCTAAAAGCCTTCAAATTATTACTTTTGGCAAATAAATTACCTTAAATCAATCAATTTTGGCGACAATCGCTCAATCATCAATTTTGGCAAATAAATTACCTTAAATCAATCAATTTTGGCGACAATCGCTCAATCATCAATTTTGGCAATAAATTGCCTAAATCAACTCATTTTGGCTCTAAAGCCTTCAAGTAACCAATTTTGGCGATAATCGCCTAAATCACATCAATTTTTGGCAACAATTGCCTAATCAAACTTTTTGGCTAAAAGCCTTAAGTCGACAATTTTGGCATCAAATGCCTGATCAAATCAATCAACTCTTTGGCAAAATGCCTAAACAAAATGCATGAAGCATAAACACACTCATGCATAAAGCATAGCATACCCACTCAAAAGCTCCTTTTAAAAAAGGCCATCGAACTACGTTGACTTTTGATCTCCATCAAACGGAAGTAGTAGGCACGTTTGGATTAACCAAGCCGAGCGGCAATTCGATAATCATCTTAGTTTAAACACTTTAATGGTCCAATAACTATCATTATCTGCAAATCATTCATTCATTGAGGTTAGTTTATCAGCATGACACTAGTCTCGGGATCTCACCTTCGGTTCGAAGACCATGCCTCTAACATTGGGTTAATTAACTCTACGTATTAGGTTATAAAATTGGAAGTCACTTAGGGTTTTTCTCCTAGTTTACCCTAAAATAAATTTAAAAAGGTGGCGACTCATACATTCACGGCCATTTCTAACCTCTTAGTCACATGCATTTCGTAATGCCGGTGATATTTTTGGGAAGCGGCCGTTCAACAGTGTTGGCAAGGACTCCCTCCGCTGGGGGAATATGTAATCATTTGCAAAATAAGTGGACCTACGATTGTTGTTAACACTCTGCCCTTCTTTAGGGCATTATTTTTACTATGGCTTGTTTTGCAGGGTACTCCCTATAACAAAGAACATAGTATTCCTTTCTTTAAGAAATACGGAATAAGGAGAATTTGGACGTATAAAATTGAAATCAGTTTAAATTAAATCAATTTTTAACTTGTTGATTTATTTGCACGATTGAAGAATCTTTTTCTCCATTGCATAAAAATGAATTTCAAAGAATTTTTCGTTCTCTCTCCTGTTCAAAACTGTCTGATCCTGATAGCAAGTAGCGGTCTGATCGGCAGTCTCTTTGTTATGTCGAGACGGCAACCAAAGCGTCCTCCTGTACTGGCAAACCATCCCTAATCCTTTTGGGATGGCCCAGTAGTATGCGTATCGTGGACCAACGCGAAACCTTTTTTTACAACGATGTGGTTAGGTATATCCATGCTCTAGGTCAAGGTTCCCTTAATAAGCAATCCTATTTGTGGTCATATGCCTATAGAACCATATCCTTAGGGCTGTATGCACCCAATGATGCGATCATACCATAAACAGATTATGACGTGAAATGTGTGTGCCGATTCCATTAACATATCACCACATTAAAGAGGAACACACATAGAACCCTTTCTTAGTCATGGCACAGTTGGACAAAGAGTCGATCTTACTCAATCATTACCCCGATAAAACCAACGCCAGCTGTACTAATCCAACTACCCTTATCCTTACAGGTACCGAACCCTATTCCAAGGTGCCAGCATTCAGTGCCAGCCACGTCCCATAGTGCTCATAAACCGATCTACCGAACTTCACACTAGCTCCTCACCAGCTACACCGTATTTCACCTACAACTCCTACAACCCTAACCTGCACCAATGGCATTCACTTACTGACATCCAACACCTCATTCGAACAACTTGAGGCAGGAATGCGCATGGCGCCAGGAAATGAATGAGGCATTGGCTGCCCAACGACTGCGCCTGATTCTGAACTGGGTAATGGAAATGGAAATAGAAGATGGGGCTTCTGCGGGGAAGTGACCTGCCTACCTCCAATCAGGTCC
>NW_023590719.1:0-232348 GCF_014843425.1 Jatropha curcas
TAGATATAAAAAAAACGGCATTCACAGTTCCTTTTGGTCAATATGAATGGAATGTAATGCCTTTTGGATTAAAGAATGCTCCTTCTGAATTCCAGAGGATCATGAATGATATATTTAATCCCCATAGTGAATTTTGTATAGTATACATTGATGATATTCTAGTTTTTAGTAGAACATTAGAAGAACATTTTAAACACTTAAAAACATTTTGCATGGTAATTGAAATGAATGGATTAGCACTAAGAAAACTAAAATGGACTTGTTTAAAACCAAAGTTATATTTTTGGGTCACTATATAGAACAGGGTATTATCCAGCCCATAGAACGTGCTATGGTCTTTGGGTCCAAGTTCCCTGATGAATTAACTAATAAAACCCAACAACGTTTTCTAGGATGTTTAAATTATGTGATAGATTTTTATCCAAACCTTCCAAATCTAAATTGTATGATAAAACCATTGCATGACAGGCTTAAGAAAAATGCTGGCCCATGGACAGTCCAGCATACACAGTTAGTAAAAAAGATAAAGGCCTTAGTAAAGGAAATTCCATATCTTGACATCCCTAATCCAACAGCTTTTAAAATCGTTGAAACGGATGCTTCAGATAATGGTTATGGTGGTATATTAAAACAAGTAATTAATGGTAAAGAACGAATTATTCAATATACTTCTGGTCATTGGAACCAAACGCAATTAAATTATTCTACTATTAAAAAAAGGATTTTAGGTATGTAATTTGCATCAATAAATTCCAATTCTGATTTATTAAATCAAAAAATTTTTACTTCGTTATTGATTGTAAAATCTGCATTGTAAATCTGCAAAAGATGTTTTACAAAAAGATGTAAAAAATCTGGCTTCTAAACAAATTTTTGCTAGATGGCAAGCTTTACTTAGTATATTTGAAAATTTTGCATAAAGAAAAAGATAAAATTATATTATCATCATCACCTTCATCATCACCTTAACCCATGAAAAACTAACTACAGCTAATAAATCTAAATTAGAAATTCTTGGTGATTTATGGTATCAGAGCCTAACGATTTGAGTATTGGTTACAATCACCCAATAAAGTATTAATTTTATAATATATTAATGAAGCTTTCAGCTTTGCCCACTGAGCCGATTCCCTTTGAAGTGTTTACGGCGTTACAAGGTATAGCGTCTCTTTCCACAGGAGGCGCCAGGTATGTCTTCTACACTAAAGCGATCGTACCCGTTCATGGTACGGCTAGTCTGTCTCAAACGGTAGGCAGTAAAGAACTTATAGACAGTAAAGACTTATCAAATCCGTTGATGGCTGTGGGTTTGCCAAAAATCCAGTATACTCCAAGTATACATAAATGGTTTGTTAAAACTCATTTTGATTATGAAATCGAAATTGAGGATGGATATAATAATATTAATCCTTGGTCTGTTTTAAAACAATATTATCCTGAGGATTGGTATTTTTCTCCCACTGATCTTTCAAAACCTCAAGAATATTATCATAATATTCTTTTGGATACAGGATCTGTAAAAATTAAACATAATTATGATTCAAAAAATAAATCTGTTATTTTATATTCTTCACTTAAAATCCAACGGATTCTTCATCCCAAGGAACTGGCCTAAAACCCTCTCTTTCTACCCCTGTTCTACAATTTAAAGTCAACATCATTCTCACTATCCTCCAACGAAGATAGTAATGATGAAGCTTTTGAATCTATTATAGTCAAAAGTAAAACTGATAAGGCAAAAGTAAAACTGGTGTTTATCATTGCACTTGATAATCTATTTTGACACATCCTTTCGTACTGATTGTAAGGTGCCTAACTGGTTTAAAAAATGGTGGGAAACTAGGGGAATTTCCAATGAAATTATCCCTCCTCAAATCCAGGCATTATATCAGTATTTTAAGGCCCATTATAAACCCAATCCTGCAGAAGCCCATATTCCTTCCCTTATGTACTATTGTATGGCCTTCTTCACGCCCTGGGTATATCAATGGTATTTGGACATTTGACACTCAGGACACTCAGTATGCCGTAGGAACGTACCAGATTCCTATGTTGGTAAAAAGACATAAGATTAAATGGTGGGGATCTTTCAAGAACTCTACCACGGAACTAAAAATTGATCTCTGGATACGTGATAAATTAAAACAGGTTTCTCCATTAACCTATGCAACAACTCTTGCACTAAAAGATCAACCGACTTTCGGAATCCAAAAGGCACAATGCCAAGCAAGGTTAGCTGCTGCTAAAACTCCAGATGAGTATAGACGAATCTGTCAAGAAATGCTTCAGCATCTTTCAACAGATTCTGATTCTCCAGTAAAACCCTCATCAAGTAAAAAGCAGGCAGACTGTTCCAGTAGTTCCACATAAAATATCTAAATCAAGCAACAGAAGTGGGCTGACATGCTTCCTCCTCCTCATCAACATCATTCCATTATCCTCTGACTTAATTTCTGAGGACAAAATCGGTCCGTTCCATGGGGGGGCTCTCACTTTGGTGACCTTGTGAGCGAAGCAGAAGGCTCTTACCCCAGGTTACCCTATCGAGCGAATGCGGTCTGTGGGCCAAGGGCCCTAAATGGGACGTCACTTAGTTATTGCGCGTCAGCCCTTTAATGGGGTAGGTTGGGCGTGTCGTGGAGGCACAAAAATCGTAAAGCCCGTAATACATGAAATTAAGTGGTACCGCAAGTTGTCAACGATCCTGAGGTGCGGGTAACCATCCCCTCTCGCTTAGAACCTTTCGGACACCTAAAGCAGCCGATTTGCGGATTTGTTGGATTAAAAGAACTTTTAGATGATAATGAACCCGTCATCCTCGTTCATCCTCGTATCATCATTGGATCAGGCAGGGCATAAAAAACACGTGTCAACATTATTACACCAAAGTTAGGCTCTAGTATGGCCAGAGCATGCTACATGCTGGAATTTCAGATTCCATCTCAACATGTGCTTTCATCAATGTGAGAAACTTAGGTGTTCTCCATGCTTCCTTGAGCTCTATGGTTGAGTGGTAGCGAATCCGTATCAAGTATGGCCAGGGCATACCATATGCTGGAATTTTAGATTCCATCTCAACATGTGGTTCTATTAATGTGAGAAACTTAGGTGTTCTCCATGCTTCCTTGAGATCTATGGTTGAGTGAGTGGTAGCGATTTCCGTATCATTCCCCCTTTTCCTCGAAAAGGATTCGTCCCTCGAATCTTTAATTAGAAGTTGAGGTATCCATGCTCTCTTGGATCTCATGGTTTGCTCCATATTTCTTTGCAATGGACTTCTTGGTAATGAATCCAACGTAGGTAGGACTAATGGATTTTTCATGTTGTTTCCTCCTTGCTCCTTGAGTTTCCATGGATGAGTGATGGGCGATTATTTCTTTGCATGACTTCTTGTAATTGATCCACTAGGTAGGACTAATGGATTTTTCATGTTGTTCTCCTTGCTCCCTTGAGTTCCATGGATGAGTGATGGCGGATTCGTATCATCTCATCTCTCATGGCTTCTTCAACATCAAAAGGCTCACTATCAATAAGATGACAGTATAGAGTTGGTTCTTCACTGGGATCTCTTGTGGCTTCATATAGATCTACCAAACGTCTCAACTTTTTTGGCCTTTGTCTAGGCCTTTCACTTTGTGCTTCATCTTCTACTCCAGGAGATGCACTTGAAATAGGATTATCTATCGTCGGTGTTGTGGTTGGATCCTCCAAATCATGATCATTGTTTTCATCCATGGTGAAAGGATAAAAACTATAATTCTTCTTTTTATCATTGTTCCACTTCCAGATTGCTTCTTCATCGATAATGCATCTCTACCGATGATTGTTTTTCCTGTATCGGGATCAAACATCTTATAACCTTTAGAAAATTCTGAATATCCCACGAACAAGTATTTTTTGCTTTTGTCGTTAAGTTTTCTCCTTTCTTCATCATGTACATGAACATGAGCAATGCTTCCAAAAACACGAAAATGAGAGATATTGGGCTTTCTCCCACTCCATGCTTCTTGGGGTGTCATATCTGAAACACTTATTGTTGGAGATCGGTTCAAGATGTAGACAGTACAATCAACTACTTCTGCCCACAGATCCTTGGGCAAATTCTTGCTTTTCAACATGCTTCTGACCATGTCTAGCACCGTTCTATTCTTTCTTTCAACAACACCATTTTGTTGAGGCAATCTCGGGACTGATAGGAAATGGCGGATTCCATGCTCCTCGCAAAATCTTTTGAATTCATTGGATATAAATTCTCCCCCTCTATCAGATCTTAAGGCTTTGATGTAATAATCGCTTTCTTTCTCAACAAGTGCTTTGAACTTCTTGAAAGCTCTAAAAACTTCTGATTTTTCCTTTAAAAAATAACGTTAAAAGTAGTGGTATTTCACCGTCGCCTTTCGGCTCCCACTTATCCTACACCTCTCAAGTCATTTCATAAAGTCAGACTAGAGTCAAAGGAACCATTCTCATTCATTTAAAGAATGGCGAGCACCAATTCATCAGTAATGTTTATTATGTTCCAAACATGAAAAGCAACATTTTAAGTTTGGGACAACTATTGGAGAAAAATTACCAAGTTCACATGGTGAACCGAAAGTTGTTGCTGTTGAATGAAAAGAAGGACCTGCTAGCAAATGTACCAATGTCAAAGAACAGGATGTTCACTCTCAACATCTAGACAGACGTAGCCAAGTGTTTAAAGTCTTGTGTGAAGGATTCTCATTGGCTTTGGTATCTAAGGTTTTCTTTGAACGAACACTCATTAGACTGAGTGCCTTCTAGTCACTCTTGCTACTTTTATGCAAACTGTCTTTTTCTACCTGAGACAGTTGTGCATCTTAAGCCGGGACTACGTAACCTTTTTCAACAATGTCCCAAACATCTTGGGCACCAAGAATGGCTTTCATTTTGATACAACAATTTTTGTAATTGGTTTTGGTGAGCTGAGGAAAATTGTAGGAGATACCGTTGCTATTCATCTTTTATTTGATAAAATCTCTCAAACACACAAAAGTATGAATTTTTTTTTTGGAATAAAAAAAAAATCTCACACCTCTCATTAATCAGGCTTTTAACGTGGCTCTGATACCACTTTGTTGGACTAATTAGGGCTTTAATTAAATAAAAAAAAATCATAAGCACAACAGTCAATGAAAATTAATATTACTTCTGAAAATACTACACTTTTGTTCTATATTTCACTCATATATGGAATACAAGTTTCTGCCAATATTTATAGAGTTTGAAATAGAATGAACACCACAAATATAATCTTTTGTTTCCTGCCACATGTTCCAACTAAACACTTATTTGCCACAAATTTTCAACCATTTACGTGGATGCATCATGTCCATAGTTTCCCTTTGAATTATTTCGCCAACACATACAAAACAATTATGAGAAAAACATTACCATGTGAATTTGTCCAAACTTCCATATGAGCTTTGTCTTGAATACATGTCTTCTTCTCCTCTTTTATTTTATTTAATTAAGTTTAATTATATTGGAATATAAAAGATAAAATAATTAAACTTAATTCAATAAAATAGAAGAGGAGAAGAAGACACATATCCAAGACAAAGCTCACATGGAAGTTTGGACAAATTCACATGGTAATATTTTTCTCATAATTGTTTTGTATGTGTTGGCAAAATAATTCAACGGGATACTATGGACATGATGCATCCACGTAAATGGTTGAAAATTTGTGGCAAATAAGATGTTTAGTTAGAACATGTGGTAGGAAACAAAAGATTATATTTGTGGTGTGCATTCTATTTCAAGCCCTATAAATATTGGCAGAAACTTGTATTCCATATATGAGTGAAATATAGAATAAAAGTGTAGTATTTTCAGAAGTAATATTAATTTTTATTGAGTGTTGTGCTTATGATTTTTTTTTTTGTTATTTCAAGCCCTATAAATATTGGCAGAAACTTGTATTCCATATATGAGTGAAATATAGAATAAAAGTGTAGTATTTTCAGAAGTAATATTAATTTTCATTGAGTGTTGTGCCTATGATTTTTTTTGTTTAATTAAAGTTCTAATTAGTCCAACAAAGTGGTATTAGAGCCACGTTAAAAGCCTGATTAGTGAGAGGTGTGAGATTTTTTTTTATTCCTCCAAAAAAAAAATTCATACTTTTGAGTGTTTGAGAGATTTTATCAAATAAAAGATGAATAGCAACGGTATCTCCTCCAATTTTCCTCAGCTCACCAAAACCAATTACGAAAATTGGTGTATCAAAATGAAAGACATTTTTGGTGCCCAAGATGTTTGGGACATTGTTGAAAAAGGTTACGTAGTCCCGGCTGAAGATACACAACTGTCTCAGGCAGAAAAAGACAGTTTGCATAAAAGTCGCAAGAGTGACCAGAAGGCACTCAGTCTAATCCTTCAAGGATTGGATAATGTAATGTTTAAGAAGGTGGCAGAAGCTACCACCTCCAAGCAAGCTTGGGACATACTACGAATTTCTCTTCAAGGAGAGGAGAAAGTATAAAAAGTTCGACTTTAAATGTTAATAGGTGAGTCCGAGATGATGAAGATGAAGGAGGCGGAAGCAATTATGGATTACTCCTCATGAGTAAAATCTGTCGTTAATCAAATGCGGCAGTATGGAGAAAAAATTGATGAATCGAGAATCATCGAAAAAATTCTACGATCACTACTATCAAAGTTTGACTACATAGTGGTGGCTATGGAAGAATTGCGAGATATAAGTGCAATGACCATTGACGAAGTTGTTGGTTCATTGCAAGCACGTGAGGAGAGGCTAAACAGACAAAAAAAAGTGTCTGTAGAACAAGTCTTTGCGGCAAAGACTTCGTTCAAAGAAAATGAAAATTGTCAAGATGTGAGTCAATCCGGAAGAGGACGTGGTAGAGGTCGTGGAGGAAGCAAAAGAGGAAGAGGACGTGGCAGAAGTCAACAATTTGGAAGAGGTGACAACAGTGATGGAAATACCCAGTTCACAAGAGGCAGAGGTCGTGGACGAGGAAGAGGAAATTGGAGGCAAAATGATAGACGTGACAAGTCAAATGTTCAATGTTACAATTGCTCCAAATTTGGCCACTACACATTAGAATGTTGGAGTCCGCCTAAGCAAGTAGAGGAAACAGCTAACAACATTCAAGATGAGGATGTAACCGGCACGGTATTACTAACCTGTGAAGGTGAACAAAGTCCAGGAAATAACATATGGTATCTTGACAATGGTGCAAGTAATCATATGTGCGGATATAAGAAAAGATGTGATCTACAATTGTGCAAGCACTCCTGAAGCGGTTGTTCATGTACAGGAAAGTGGGACACCAAAGGAACTAATGGGAGCGTGTGTTAGTGGATCCTTTTGGTAATCACCTGTGAAGCTTATAAAAAGCGTAAGGGACCAACAAAAATGGAACCAAATTCTCCGACGAATTCAACTAATCAAATTAGACTCTCAAATGAGTCAAGCAATTTTATATTGAAAGCCTTGTTTTTATTTTTCTAAGCATTGTCTATTTACGTTTCCTATAATTATAAGCTCTTTTTTCAATACAAGCATTCAATTTACTTTTTAACCTATCAAGCTCTCTTTTATAATTTTCTCTACCAATTTTATTTTAATCGCATAACTGGTGAAGCACTTTTTAACCTATCAAGCTCTCTTTTATAATTTTCTCTACCAATTTTATTTTAATCGCATAACTGGTGAAGCGTTTATCGTGAAACCAAACCCACAGCCTAGAAGTCAGATCGAGCACACTTTATTTTCAGTTGGTGTACTTCACACACCTGGCATGCCCGCAATTGATCCATAAACAAGTTGTTAGCCAAGCGGATTCATTGCTAAGAACCAACAATCTTTAGTGGCACGCCCGGTGGGACATACTTTTGTGCATTCCATCTTTCACTTGAGTTTTGAGAGAACACCATGACTTGAAAAACTCATTCTGTTGTTGAAAAAGAAACTGTTGCTTGGTCTCTGGATTCGGATGCAGGACCTATAGGAGTAGGCCTTAGAAGCCCTGAAAGAGTGGAAGGAGAAATCAACTCTCTTTGTAACACCCACTGGCCAATCCCGGAGAACCAGACGGTGGATGCCACAATCGGTGCTGGAGCACCGTTTTATGTCACTTATTAAAGCTAGATCACAAATCACTTATTAAAGCTAGATCACAAATTAGAAGTGGTTTGATTTTCATAAGGAGGCAAGTAATTAACATTTTTTGTTGTTAAAAAAAATAAAGAAAATAATATTTAAGGAAATTCCTACAAAAATTTTGCAAGAATTTCCCCTAAAATTTAACTTGCCACACAAAGAAAATATACACACTTCCAAGTTTCTCCAAATCCCAAAACTCCAAGTCAACACAACATGCCACAAGCACTTCTAAATATCCATCAATATACTTAGGTTCCATCACAATATTCTAAACACATTCTTTTCAAGGAAGAGATAATCATCATACACCAAAAATATAATAAGATGTTCTTTCCTTAATCTTTTCCTTAACTAATAGATAACTCTGAATAAATTCGAAACTTTATGATATACAACCTCGCCATAACACAATATTTTATATAACATGCATTACATAAATCTCAATCTACTACTACCACAATAGTCACTTCTGCTCTGATGCTACTCTTCTAGTCTTGACAAACATCCTCTGCTCCTAACCTGTGCGTGATAAAAATCAACGCACAAAAATAATATTTCATTCTTAGTTAAGGCTCGTACTAATACAGAATGAACATAAGCAGATTTGATCGTGGCCTATGTACCCCCATCACACAATCGTGGCCTATGAAAGTGCCACCCTCATCACACAATCGTGGCCTATGAAAGCACCACCCCCATCACACAAATAAGCGCGTCCGCCTATTTATAAGGGCTGATAACCCTAGACAGAATGAACATAAGCAGATTTGATCGTGGCCTATGTTAGTGCCACCCTCATCACACAATCGTGGCCTATGAAAGTACCACCCCCATCACACAATTAAGTGCGTCTGCCTATTTATAAGGACTGATAACCCTAGCATATGATTATAGCTTCACATAACAAAATGAATATTATTTCTAGTGTGGTATATTAAGAAATAAATGAGGAATTATTTTAGTGGAGTTAATTTAATTAATTGGTGGAGTGAAATCATAAGTAGAAGAAATTGGTGGAGTTTGAAATCATAAGTAGAAGAGAAATTATGTGAGAATCATTTAGAGCCATTGGATGAGATTACTTTGGACTTGATCTTTAGCCACACATTTGGCATTAAATTAGGAATAAAATTTGACTTTGTCACCTTAAAGTTATCACCACCTAAGTCACACTTTTTCTTTCTTCTCTTCTTTTTTTCCAACGCCATTTCATCTTCTTCCTTCTTCCTTCTTCTTCCTCTTCCTTCATTTTCTTCATTTTCTTACCTCTAAATTACCACCAAGCTACCTAATTAAACCATGGAATAGTACTTAATTCTTAAGAATTAAGTCATAGAAGTTGAGATTGGTGAGTAAAAGCAAAGAGAATTGAAGTTACCATTGAAGCAAGTAAGTGGTGGTTTTTGAGTTTTGTGACTTAATAAGTAGAATTCATGGTTTAGACATGTTACTGATGCATTAAATCATGCTCCATCTATTTCTTTTGTCAATTTTTGCTTTTAATGTTGATTTCTCATACTTTGAAGAGGTTGGAGAAGCATCCTCAAAAGGTAAAGAGAAAGCCAAGGAGTAAGGCTTTCCAAGCTTATTCAAGCTTGTTAATAAGGTTAGTGCAATAATATTCTCTTTCCCCTTTCCTTTCCCCTTTCACTTGTTTTTAAGTTGTTTTTACATGGTTGAGGTTTTTGAAATGTATTTTGGGAACTTTGTATGTTTTGGGTTAAATTGATGAATTTTAATGTTAGATATGTTCTTAAGTGGGATGGACATCCTTTTCGACCCCTTTATACTTCCCATCTATTTCTGACTTCTTCTGAAAGTTGTAGCTCTATTTCTCAGCTTTCCAAAACATATTCTTATGTCTAATTCCAATACTTGTAGCTCAACTTATGATTTAAATACCAAAACTGATTTTGTTATGGTGTCTTACCTGTATATCCAAAACGATTGTCTATTTTGACCACTAAAATGGAAAAATAATGTCTTATGTTCTTCATAAAAGTTATAGCTCTACCTCTTAGCTATCCAACCCATTCTCTTGTGTCCAAGTTGGAGATACATAGCTCAACTTATGGCTGAAACACCCAAACTGACTCTGTTGTATCGGGCCACATGTATCACTGAATTGAGTGCCCATTTTGACCACTATAATGACAAGATTAGGTTCTGAGTTCTTCAATTGAGGTTCTGAGGTTCCTTCATAAAGATTTGTTGCGCCTATGTCTTCATACTTCCTATCGTTCTAAGATTGGTTTATTTGAGTGGTTTGGGGTTAAGTAGGAATTCAATAAAATTGGACTTGGTTCTTACTGAACTCAAGGGTTTGATCTGATGGTCTATGTTCGCTAGCTTTTGGTTTTACTTATCTTACCGATTGATCTTGGACTGTGGTCCCTTCAAATTAGTCCCTTCATAACATTTGTAGAATTTTGTCTTAGCTTTCTAATGACTCTAATTTCATTCAATTTGGAGACCCATAACTCAAGTTATGGTTTAAAAATCCAGCAAAGGTCAAGCTTATGAAAATGTCGAAAATTTCTTGATTTATGTAGTTTTATACTATATTAAATATATATACTATCTTTAAAAGAATGTAGTAATTTTTATAAGTTGTTAGTTGAGAAATTTTGAAATGATGGGTATTAAGTAATGAAGTGTTTTGATTAAGAATTTTGAGTAAGTAATAAAATCCTTTGTGAAAGAATGATTTTGTTGATTTGGGCTCTACTATGCATGATTGAAATGTGGTGTGATGAGATTAAATATGCATAGTAATTTTTCCGGACTAAAATAATACCAAGTCCCGAACTGATGGTACTATTCACAGACCGGTAAATCACTATGACCGACACTAAAAGAATAATCAGACTGTTACACTCTTGCTCAAAATCCCATAGAAGTTGCACTTACCTCTGACGACCTCAATAAACATTCAGGTAAAATGACTTTTGTTTCTGATGACATCATTAACTTTAGTTCTTCTGATGTGAAGGCAATGCTAGAAAAAGAGAGGAACAATAGTTAGATCATAGCCTAATTGCTACAAACCATGAATGTCTTCATGGAGAAGGTCACTCTTCATGGAGAAGGTCACTGGAAAGAAGATTGATGTCGTGGACTGACCCGTCAATCAATCTCCTACTAGCAAGTCTGCCGCTAAGGAGGGGAATGAATCTTCATCCAAGTGTGCCAAAGAACTCGAGGGGGCAACTACCTCGAAATCCCTTAAGGGGCACTGACAGTGGTCATGCTCTTGCTGAAGAGCGGTATCAACCACCACATATGAGAGAGGAGCCGGTGCACCATCCATCAAAGGTGCCACTCTAGATAGGCCGCCCCACTAGCAGGCCTACATTTTTTTCGAGACCACTAGTCATATGACTAACCCAAGTGTCTATGAGGTTGAGGCTTCTCATGATTCTCAGTCATTAACAAGCACAGGAGGAAGCCAAGGAACTAGAGGGGTTGCCTTCAATACAGTTCCCTAGAATACATACACTAATATCACTACGGTTCCTCAAACGACAGGTAATCCTGTTCTTGAGATTCCCCAAGTCAACATGGATGTTTTGAGGGATGCTGAGAACGAGCTGTGTGGGCCCTGGCCTCAGACAAGTTGATCACCCAAAGTTTGTGAAGTCGTATTCAAAAACAATTGACAGAGAGAACCCTTATCCCAAGGGGTACAGAAATTCAGATTTCACATTATTCTTTGAAGAAGATGGACAATCCACCGTGAAGCATATAACAAGATTCACCATCCAATGTGGGGAACTTGTCAATCTGGAGAATTTTGCTAACTATAAGTTGCGACTGTTTTCTAACTCCTTGACAGGTACAGCTTTCACCCAATATTCAACACTTATGAGGAACTCAATCAATTCATGGTATAGGATGGAGCGTCTCTTCCATACCCAATTCTTTAGAGCTAAGCCAGAGGTTTGTATGGCCAAGTTATCCATGCTAACACAAAGAAGTGGAGAGATGGTTAACTCATTTATTGCAAGGTTTAAGAAGCTGAGGAATAGGTGTAAGGTTACTTGAACACACGACCTTTGTAAAAGATGGCTTTAGCAGAGGCGTTGGACTTCAAGCTGAGGAGAAATTCCAAGTGGATTGAAGTTTAGAGGATTTCTATGAAGCTGGCGGCTAAGGTTAAGCCAGAATGTTGGAATAGCTACTAAAAAAGAAGAATCACAGATCCAAAAAAGACAGCTCACCAGGAACTTACTATTCAAGAGCTTCATCAGGAAATAATTATGGCTGACTTGGTGAATTTAGTTCCTTTGTGTGTCCAAACCTTGGAGCTCCAATAAAGACAGCTCCTTAGAAGAAAAATCCCATTTCAGAGACTCAATTTACATTCCTTAGAAGAAGAAATCCATTTCAGAGACTCAATTTACATTTGATGTTTCTAAGACAGAGGAGATATTTGATTTCTTGCTAAAGGAAAAGTTTATATCTCTTCCATTTGGTCATAAGCTGCCGACAATAGAAGAGATGAAGAGCAAGCAATACTTATAAGTACCATGATTCCTAGAACTATAATACTAATAACTGTTGGAGTTTCAGGAATGCTTTATAGGATCGCATTAACAGAGGAGTGTTGAGGTTCCCTGACAAAGAGTAGATGTTGATTGATGAGGATCCTTTCCCATCTGTGGCATCTATCAATGCTATTGAAGTAGATATAAGGAGTATCATTAATCAATTGAAGAAGCTGCAAGTTCATTCGAAGTCCTTGAAGACACCTAAAGAGTCATAAAAATATTGGCAGTAGAAATTTTCAGAGGGAGTTGGATCCGCAAAATAACTAGAGTGTTAATTACTGAAGCTTCAGAGGATCCTAACTCATCTCCTAATAGTTCATCAGATGTTTCTAAAGTCAGTTCAATATCTTCATTAGCCATCGCGCCTTATAAGAGGCCGAGGTGGGAGCCTAAGGTGATAGAGCTCCATGATTAAGAAATCATATTCTAATAAGGAGATAGCAGCAGCTGCAACTGCTGTCTCTAAAGCTTATTTATAGCAAATATTTGACAGGTTAGCTATGAAAGATTTGCAGGAACTTGATGAGGCTGAGGTAATCTTTGAGGAAGAGCTGGTGGATGATTTTAGGGGAGATATCTAGTTGCATGAGCTTAGCCTTACGCCACCAAAGTTGGATGACATTCTTATAGGAGTCCAAGATCCCTTAGAAGAAATTAACTTTAAAACACCTAAGGATCTAAGGTTAACATATGTTAGCAGTCTGTTGAAACTTAAGCTTAAACAAAAGATCACATAAACAAAAGATCACAACTGTTTGTACTCATAAGGTCTTAGAGGAAACACGTATTGGCTATCAAGTAGCAACAGAGAGCCGCCCTAGAGAATTACCAATAATCGTTACCTCAATGAGTACTAGCCCACTAAGTGGGAAATTAATGATCATCAGTAATGAATGCAGTGGGGCTGATCCCACGGCCCCATTAAGAAAGGTCACCTGTTGTAACATCCCTTCCCGGTCCACTCGTTAACCCGAATGAACCGAGCCGAGACGCTACAATCCGGTTGACTCTATGTCCTGTCATGCTGATATCATAATAGTATACTGCATGCTGATATCATAATGTATACTGACTATTATATCATGCTGATGCTGTTTACATTAATACTGTACTTAATATTTACAAGACATGATACTAGTTTCCAAACTGAAATGGGCCCAACTATGTGCCCTGTACATGCCATGATAAGGATAAACAAAATCAAAATATCAAAATGAGTAGCTATCCTGAAGACTGGCTCTTCCAGAGCTGAACTGCAGCAGTTGTAAGCTGACTCTCTACGGTCCAGTCCCAAAACCTATGAGTTAAACAAGTAACTCGCTGCGCAAATAAAACTCAGTGGATATCTCAACTTATAAAGAAACATAGAAGCACATACATATGTAGAAATAAACATGTAAACATATATGGATAAATAACCATGTAAGCACACATATCTGGATACTTCCATTGACGTACTTGCTGCTCATTATACTGTATGATTATGTAATTTGTAGTCAATATAACTGTTTAGCTCCATAAGGTTATAGTGAAACCAAAGAGAAGAGAACTGTATGAAACTGGCTGAATACTATATGACTGGGCTGCTATGGCCATTATATAATCATATTCACTCAACGGCCTGTAGCCGGAGTACCAAACTGTATGGGGTGCAGATTTGCTGTCCTATGTCGCAACATAGCCTTCTCTATGTGGTTTCTACCTAACCTCAATGGAGCATAATATAGGTATGTCAATAGTATAAAACAAAAGCATATTAACTTCTTCATAACTTCATAAACCATATTGTTTACCTGGTTTCACATCATTTGCATGCTTGTATGTTGTTTTGATACATGTTGTCACGTTGTCTTTTTGTTTTAAAATGATTGAAAATGATTGGAGGCGTTGAGCAAAAGGGAATTACAATTGCATAGAAAAAGAGGTCCAAAAAGAGCACCAAAACACAAGTCGCAAGCGCTGCCATGGAAAGTCCGTGAGCGCGAGAAGCACACATGAGGGTCAGTGAGTTTACAGGTTAAGATTCGCGAGCGTGCATGAAATTCACGAGCGCGAGAAGGCACCCTCGCGAGTAGAAGCACCCTCGCGAGTCAGAGAGGTTACAGGCACAATTCGCGAGCGCGACATGAAATTCGCGCGCGCGAGTCGTGTTTCCAGCCTGCGCAGTGTGTACTATTTTCATCATATCTCTCAATTTATAACTCTAATTTAGGTGATTCAAAAACCCATAGAAAGATAACACATAGAGGAACAAATAACTCTTCTAGACCACTTCCTAATTTCATCGTTAAATAGGGTCAAAATCAAGGTGAAGTTACTAGTAAATTTTCCAGCAAAACCTATTTAAGTAAAAACTCAATATTTACTTCATTTATTCATTTCATCCCATGCTTTCTCACCATTTCTAGTCCTCTCACTCAACATTAAGCAACATATTTTCTCATTTTTCTCATTATCAACACACCACATAAGTTCTTATGCAAGGAAATTAGTTAAACGAAAAGAGATATCAAACCTTCACTTCAAAAGCTGGAAATCTTCTTCTTAACTTCCTTTTTCTGCTACCTTTGAGCTCACCTCTCATATACATTTGAGTTCACCTCTCCTATACATAAGAACTCTTATGAATAATCTAAAATATCACTAAATTATGAAATTCAAGAAATTCTACTTATTTGGATAGAATGGAGGTTGAATTTAATGCTTGACTACCATTACAATTGATGAAGATAAAGATGAAGAAGCTGGAGAAAAGAAGATGAGTCAAGGAGATGAAGGAGATGAAGATAAAGATGAAGAAGGGAAAGCGAAATGGAAGTCTCGGGTAGGCTCCAAAATATCATTGATTGTATGTGTAAAATTACGAAATGGTACCTCAATTGTCACTAGGTTACAACTTAATACCTAAGCTTTATAGTTTAGTGCAAGTAAGTCCTAATCCTTATACTTTGATCTTTTTTGCTTCATGCAAATAAATCCACTTCTTATCATTAGTATTATAACTCCCATCCTACCCACTCTGGACTCTACTGGCTCGAACAAGATTTTGGTTCAGCCCAACTCAACTCGACTCTATGCAATGACTCGACTCGGTAGGATGTCACACCTGTAGCAAGCAACACAACAATATAGGCAAGTGACATAGCTGATCCTATAACAATCATGAATAAAGTAAATAGGCCCACTGGTCATTTCTTTCATAAATGTGTAAAGGCCAATTCACTGGTCATTTCTTTCATAAATGTGTAAAGGCCAATTCACGACTTTAAATATATTCATACCAATTCCAAAAAAAAAAAAGGAGGGTCAGTCGGGGTTCATATCTTGAAACTGATGTTAGATCTACTGGTGCTATGAAATAGTAGACGAGTGTCTCTCATGGCTTTCTATCCAAGCCTGTACCTGAGAAGAAGAATGTAGATCACTCAGAAAAAAGGAGTAAATCTCAGGTAATGGGTCCTCAATCTCAGTAATAACAAACAAATAAAATTAGAAGAGGAGCTATCTACAGGTGCGACACAGGGTAGGTGCAATAGAGCATACCTGTGGAGAAGAGATAACTGCAACATTTGAATCTTAAAAAGTGAGAAGAGGAGACTGTCGAAGCAAAAGACATATGAGCCAAGGGAGTCGCCTCAATTAAAAAAATATATCTAGAAACAGCTGATAGAGAGGATGATGAACAAATCACAAATGTCCATTAAGAGAACCTGGCAGAAAGAAAGGGTCCAAAGTTTAGCAGAGCAACTTACTTGAGAAGCGGGTGCATTAGTAAGGGCACCGCCCAAGGAGTTAGCAAATGGAGCAGAGGAACCTGTCACTGAAAAATTAAAGGTACACGATGCATATTCCATCTTAGAGGAATTAGTTCTTTCCATTAGTCAAATTAGAGAAATATTTTCATTGGTGCCAAAATTTGGAAAAATGGTTGCGTGGAATTGGTATCGGAATTTGGTGCCTCTGGAATAATTTTTTATTGGTTTCATGCCTATGATTCTTCAAAACATTCATTAGAGGCAAATCATAGGAACCAAACCATTAATTCCCATTGCACCAAATCACTGCCATCTTAAAAAGTTCCATTTATATATATATATATATATTAAAAAAAAATATATATATATATATAATATATACTATATTAAAAAAAAAAGAAAGAAAGAAAGCAAACCAAAACAGGAGAGGAAAGAAAAAATGCACCCTGTGGTTGGTTGATATATATTAAAAAAAAAAAAGAAAGAAAGAAAGCAAACAAAAAGGAGAGGAAAGGAAAAATGCACCTGTGGTTGGTTGATGCTTTTATATTTTTATTATTATTAAAAAAAGGGAGAGAATGATTCGAAAATAATTTTGCAGTAGCCAAACAAAAGCAAATCGGAAATAGCTTTGAAAGCAATAAATGGCCACGATTTTCATCAATTCAAAGGCCAAAGCTTTATATTTGGCTATCTAAGAAAGTTAGAAAATGGCCATGAAAATGGGATGATGGAGTAGCATATTCGCAGTAGCAATGAAGGAAAGAAAGAAAAGAACAGAAGATGGCAGTCGTGCAAACGAGAAAGAAAAAAAAAAGTGAATCATCATTAGGGTTTCTTATTTATTTGTTATTTTTGAATTTTTAATTTCTAAATGGATTTGGATTTGCAAAATGGGCTAACATATTAAGCATAGCCTATCAAACCAACTTAATATGGGGGCAATTGTTGAACCCGTTCTGTTAGTTTTTGAATTTGGGCTTTATATTTTGGGTTTGGGTTTGGGTTTGGATGTTTAATTAATTGAGACCCAATTAATATAATTTTGAGTTATTAATTGATCAATTATTTTATATTAATTAAATTAATTAATTAAAAGAAAGAGATAAAGAAGATGTGATCTTCAGTTGTGCAAGCATTCCGATTGTTCACATACAGGAAGGTGGGATACCAAAGAAACTAATGGGAACGTGTGTCAATAGATCCTTTTGGTAACCACCTGTGAAGCTTATAAAAGGAGCAAGGGACCAACAAAATAGAATCAAATTCTCTGACGAATTCAACAAATCAAATGAAAATCTCTAACGAGTCAAGCAATTTTATCTTCAAAGCCTTCTTTTCATTTTCCTAAGCACTATCTATTTACATTTCCTGTAATTATAACCCCTTTTTTCAATACAAGCATTCAATTTACTTTTCAAGTAATCAAGCTCTCTTTTAGAGTTTTCTCTGTCAATTTTATTTTAATCACACAACTGGTGAAGCGTTTGCCGTGGAACCAAACCCACAGCCAGAGGTCAGATCGAGCGCACTTTATTTTTCAGTAGGTGTACTTCACACACCTGGCACACTCACAGTTAATTCACAAATCAAGCTGTCAGTCACCGGATTCGTTACTCTTTTCCAAAAAAGAACCACCAGTTTGTTTTTGAAAAATAATTTATTTTTGGAAAATGTTTTCCTTAAAAAATATTTCCTAAATGTCTTGTTTTCCATTATTTGGTTGTAATTTTGAAAATTAGTTAAAACTATTAAAATTTTTAACTATAAAACTATAAAAATAAAAATAATAATAATATAAATTTCGTACTTTAAAATTTTATAGTTAAATATGAGAATAATGCAAAAAAAAGAAGATTATAAAAGTCGCCGGTGACTGGTAGTGATAGTCAATGGTAGCTCATAGTGTTAGTGAACAGTGAATGGTGATAGTGACTACCGATGATTAATAAATTAAAAAAATATGGATTTATAAGACTGTAATAAGTTTCTTAAAGTTCAAAAAATATTTTACGCTTTTGAAAATGGGTAGTTATTTTCTTTAAAAATAACTTAATTTTCTTTTGATCAGAAAAATATTTTCTATTGACCTTTTTTTCTTTTGAACGCCCTAAAACAATGAAAAAAAATAAAAAATACTATCATGTAAGCTATTTTAAGGAAACAAAAGTAGCCTAATCCATCGATCATTTTCCAAGAGATTAACATTTCTACATTTAGTGTACGGGGCCCAAGAAAGAAAATTTTCTAAGTCAAGTCAATGGGCTTGATTTTTATATTTGGGCTGAAAGGGACAATAATATTTCCTAAACAAATTTACTTATTACTTTCAAATCCAATCCAAAAGATGATTCCAATAGTTTCATTTATAATTTATTTATTTATTTTTAATATTATATAAAGAGGTTATAGCTTAAAAAAAGGAAGTCGACATTGATCATGATGCTAGACTCTCATATAATTTTCTCTTTCATATAAGGTGAGTGAAATTTGGATTTTTTCTTAAGTTTGTGAAATTAAAATTTGAATAAATTCTTCAATTCTTTATTCTATTATAAATTACGAAATAAATATAATAGCATTGGACCGTAATAATAGAATGATTATTAGAATTATTTTGAGGACGTCTATTATGAACCCTCCCGATATGAGTGAAATTATAAACCTAAAATGTTTCATAGAATTTTAATTGCATATTTTAAAGGTTTTGATTTATAGAAAGTTGATATTTGACAAGAACTTTCACATTTAGATTATCAAATATGAATAGGTTATTTTAATGTTTATGGAAATATAAAATTATTTCTACAATTTTAACATTTATTTGTGGAAAAAATGTTTAGTTGAGCTTTTATGGTAATCATATGAATTGTTTTTTCCCAATAATATTGATGAAATGTGTTATACAAATTCTTTTTTTTTTTTTAAATAAGCTCTTTCCACTTCATTCATCCAAAATTAGATAGCATTATAAGCCAAGTAAATTCGAGCTGAGTATTGAGTTCAGTTTCGAGCTGAGTATTCACACTCGAACTTAATTATTAAATTAAAATTTTTTACCCTTTTCAGATTCAAGTTTAAATTCAAAATTTATTTTATTTATTAAACAAACTCGAAATCAATTCGTTAAGCTTATGGAACGAATTTGAATCACCTTTTTTTAAATCCGGTTTCAAATAATTTAGACTTAACTCATTTACAACCATCATTCCCAATCTTAAGATTTGAGTGCAAGATTTTATGATAGAAATCATAAGTATTAAATGCGATTTTTTTTTTTTTTTTTTTTTTTTTTTTTATTTACAAGTGATTTGTTTGTGATGTTTATTATTTCATGTGAACACTGAGGATGGTCCCGACAGCATTATAAGAGAAGCAGTTGTCGTATAGTTATCGAAAGGGCATATTGGACAAGCTATGGCGGATTCGACCCTCTTTAAGGAAAGCTATGATTGCCTTCACTAAAACAAAATGGCCTAACTTCTCTCTTCACACATTTCACACAATAAGCCAAAAAAGAATATTTACACATACAGTCATTTATTTAAATACAAAATATCTTTATTTTTTGCATGTCCAATAAATTATCTGACATTCACTGGAAATAATATAATTTTCAAAATACATTTCGGGTTTATTTTCCAAAGGAGAAAAAAGGTTACAATGGCTGACAAAACCACATAGTACACAAAAAGAACCGGTCCCAAGTGTGGTCACATTACTCCTGAACTGGACCTTGCATATAATGTACATCTCCTTTTGGGAAGCCATGCTATATACACTTTTTATGAGCTTTTCTTGGACCAGGCGGAAGAGAAAGTACCTAGAGCCATCAATGGCTCCTTTAATGTCGTCAATTGGAGCGATTGATCACTATAATGTATAATATCTTAGGCGGGCTTGGTTCAAGATCACGTAAATACAACTTATAGAGGAAATTATTTTTTTGAAAATATAGTTCAAATATGTATTGTATGTCAAATTTTAGGTAAATTATAACTATATTAATAGAATGATATTACACACTAGACATAGTCTAGTAATAAGTGCATGTATGAATTGCGCAATGATCTGTATTCGAATAACCCAATATGTAAAAAAAAATGATATGTAGGATTTTCCTAATACGTTATTATAATAGTAGAAGTTAAATATTATTTAGCCAAAATAGTGATAATAGGTTATTTTATTATGGAGGTATAATTTCCTTAACTCCCTTGATCCTTGAAGAAGACTTATAACAATTTGAAGAAAGTCGACACTTTAATTTTATGAGAATTTCTTCCAATTAAATAAGTTGTCAGTTATTAATTTCTGAAAAACTTCAGTTCCCTATCTTAATTGGTCAAAACAAAAGAGACCTTATTGTCCTGTAATTTTAAAAATAATTGCATGTATACATAGTTTCTTTATTAGAAAAAATTATAGTATCAATTTTCTTAACTTATATTTGGTAAAACTTTCATCAATTAGGTGTATTACCGGATTACGTAGATTTATGAGTCTCACTTTATTTTATTCCTTATGTCTAAATCTATAGTGATTGTGTTTTTTTTCTTTTTCTATTCCTAACAACTATTTGGAAGAAAGAAAAACTCCTAGCTATAATTTTAAGATTTGTCTTTGCAATTTTCTAATCTTGGTCATAATGGTGATTTAAGAAACCGAAGAAAAAGCTCAATCATAAGATTTTGGACTTGAAGCACATTCAATGGGTTTCCAAACAATAGGTTTCTACGTGGATGGGCTTAAAAAAAGGTATCAATGAAAAAATTGTTTAGTTGAAATCAAACCCCATGGGGTCAAAAAATAAAAAAAAACTTATTCTTTAGAGGTGTAATTTCAAGTCGTATATGGTATGAAATAAATAATCCTCGTTTTTATTTATAATTCATTCCAAACTTATTTTTTGGAAATTAAAAATTCCATTCCATATTCCATTTTAAAATTCCATTCCATATCATTTCATTGAGTAATTTAAAATTTTTTGACTATTAATATAAATCTAGCCTATTATGATACATATTAAGGTATAAATTTTTTAAATTTAATAAGGAATAGGAAATTAAATATAAAATACTAAGAAAAATAATTAAATTGCAATAAAATAACAAATTAATATCTCATATAACTAAAAATTTAAGTTCATTGATGAGAAATGGTGCATGTTTTAGTTGATAATCTTCTATTAATTAGTAATCAAGTAATAATAAATATGTAAATCAAGAAGTCTAGACCATCATGGAATGGATATAATAGAACCTAACAATATAAACTTACATAGAAAAATAAGAATATAAAAAAAACATAAATTAGACGAAGGGAATAATTCATACAAGATATTTGTAAAAGTTTTGATTAAGAGTTTATCATTAAAAATGAAATTTTCTTATAAGCGCAACAAAAGACAAGGGTAATATTTTTTCTTGATTACTACACAACTTCAAGCGCAACAAAAGACAAGGGTAATCCAAAATTAGTTGTACCTTTCACATAGCAAAGTATCCTCTTAGCAGCATTCCAATGTAACATTGTTGGTGCTTCCATATATCTGCTCACTAGCCCAACTGTCTGCTCACTAGCCCAACTGCATACAAAATATCTGGCCTTGTGCACGTCAGGTATCTAAGACTCCCGATCAGACTTCGAAAAATTGTCGGGTTCACTCTTTCTCCATCTTCATCCTTGGTCAATTTTAAGCTGCATTCAACAGGAGTGCTAACAGGATTGCAATTCTCCATCTTGAATTTCTTCAAGATCTCCTTAGTAAAACCATTCTGAGAAATAAAGATGCCACCTTCGCTTTGCTTTACTTCAATACCAAGATAGTATAACAATAGGCCAATGTCAGTCATCTCAAATTCACAAGCCATCGTCTTCTTGAAATCATCAAATATTTGAGGATTGTTCCCGGTGAAAATAAGATCATCCACGTATAAGCAAACAAGCATCATGTCTCCATTTTTCTCCTTCATATACAAAGCATATTCATGGGGGCATTTGACAAATCCATTCTCTTGAAAGTACTTGTCAATAGTACTTGTCAATACGGTTGTTCTAAGCTCTTGGTGCTTGCTTGAGTCCGTACAATGCCTTCTTCAGTTTAAACACTTTTTCTTCAAGGCCTTTGACAATGTATCTTGGCGGTTGCTGAACATAAATTTCTTCCTCCAAGTATCCATTCAGAAAAGCAGACTTAACATCCATTTGATGAATCTTCCATCGATTTTGAGCAGCAACTTAGATCACCAGTCTGACAGTCCCCATTCTTGCAACTGGTGCAAAAACTTCATCATAGTCAATACCGTGTTTTTGACTATATCCATTTGAAACCAATCTTGCCTTGTGTCTTACAATCTCTCCTTGTGCATCTTTTTTTGCCTTGAACACCCACACCCATTTAACACCAATGGGTCTTTTATCAGCTGGAAGTTTAGTCAACTCCCATGTCTCATTCTTCTCGATTGCTTAGATCTCCTCCTCCATGGCTTTTCTCCGTCTCTCATCTCTCATGGCTTCTTCAACATCAAAAGGCTCATTATCAATAAGATGACAGTAAAGAGTTGATTCTTCACTGAGATCTCTTGTGGCTTCATAGAGATCTACCAAACGTCTCAACTTTTTTTGCCTTTGTCTAGGACTTTCTCTTTGCGCGTCATCTTTTGCTCCAGGAGATGCACTTGAAATAGGATTATCTATCGTCGGTGTTGTGGTTGGATCCTCCAAATCATGATCATTGTTTTCATCCATGGTGAAAGGATAAAAACTATAATTCTTCTTTTTATCATTGTTCCACTCCTAGATTGCTTCTTCATCGATAGTGACGTCTCTACTGATGATTATTTTTCCTGTATCAGGATCAAACATCTTATAACCTTTAGAAAATTCTGAATATCCCACGAACAAGTATTTTTTGCTTTTATGATCAAGTTTTCTCCTTTCTTCATCATGTACATGAACATGAGCAATGCCTCCAAAAACACGAAAATGAGAGATATTGGCCTTTCTCCCACTCCATGCTTCTTGGGGTGTCATATCTGAAACACATATTGTTGGAGATCGGTTCAAGATGTAGACGTTCAAGATGTAGACAGCACAATCAACTACTTCTGCAAACAGCTCGTTAGGCAAATTCTTGCTTTTCAACATGCTTCTGACCATGTCTAGCACCGTTCTATTCTTTCTTTCAACAACACCATTTTGCTGAGGCGATCTTAGGACTGATAGGAAACGGCGGATTCCACGCTCCTCGCAGAATCTTTTGAATTCATTAGATGTGAATTCTCCCCCTCTATCGGATCTTAAGGCTTTAATGTAATAATCGCTTTCTTTCTCAACAAGTGCTTTGAACTTCTTGAAAGCTCTAAAAACTTCTGATTTTTCCTTTAAAAAATAACGTTAAAAGCTCTAACAACAACATTAATTATATTGGAATATAAAAGATAAAATAATTAAACTTAATTAAATAAAATAGAAGAGGAGAAGAAGACACGTATCCAAGACAAAGCTCACATGGAAGTGGAAGTTTGGACAAATTCACATGGTAATGTTTTTCTCATAATTGTTTTGTATGTGTTGGCAAAATAATTCAGAGGGAAACTATGGACATAATGCATCCACGTAATTGGTTGCAAATTTATGGCAAATAAGATGTTTAGATGGAACATGTGGGAGGAAACAAAAGATTATATTTGTGGCGTGCATTCTATTTCAAGCCCTATAAATATTGGCAGAAACTTGTATTCTTATGAGTGAAATATAGAATAAAAGTGTAGTATTTTCAGAAGTAATATTCATTTTCATTGAGTGTTATGCTTATGATTTTTTTGTTTAATTTAAATTCCTAATTAGCCCAAAAAAGTGGTGTCAGATGCCACATTTTTTTTGTTTAATTAAAGTCCTAATTAGCCCAAAAAAGTGGTGTCAGAGCCACATTAAAAGCCTAATTAGTGAGAGGCGTGAGTTTTTTTTTATTCCTCCCAAAAAAAAAATTCATACTTTTGAGTGTTTGAGAGATTTTATCAAATAAAAGATGAATAGCAACGGTATCTCCCACATTTTTCCTCAGCTCACCAAAACCAATTACGAAAATTGGTGTATCAAAATGAAAGCCATTCTTGGTGCCCAAGATATTTGGGACATTGTTGAAAAAGGTTACGTAGTCCCGGCTGAAGATGCACAACTGTCTCAGGTAGAAAAAGACAGTTTGCATAAAAGTCGCAAGAGTGACTAGAAGGTACTCAGTCTAATCCATAAAGGATTGGATGATGTAACGTTTAAGAAGGTGGCAGAAGCTACCACCTCTAAGCAAGCTTGGGACATACTACCAATTTGTCTTCAAGGAGAGCAGAAAGTACAAAAAGTTCGACTTCAAATGTTAAGAGGTGAGTTCGAGATGATGAAGATGAAGGAGGCGGAAGTAATTACGGATTACTCCTCACGAGTAAAATCTGTCGTTAATCAAATGCAGCAGTATGGAGAAAAAATTGATGAATCGAGAATTGTCGAAAAAATTCTACGATCACTACTATCAAAGTTTGACTACATAGTGGTGGCTATGGAAGAATCGCGAGATATAAGTGCAATGACCGTTGACGAAGTTATTGGTTCATTGCAAGCACGTGAGGAGAGGCTAAACAGACAAAAAGAAAAGTCTGTAGAACAAGTCTTGGCGGCAAAGACTTCATTCAAAGAAAATGAAAATCATCAAGATGTCAATCAATCTAGAAGAGGACGTGGTAGAGGTCGTGGAGGAAGCAAAAGAGGAAGAGGACGTGGCAAAAGTCAACAATTCAGAAGAGGTAACAACAATGATGGAAATACCCGGTTCACAAGAGGCAGAGGTCGTGGACGAGGAAGAGGAAATTGGAGGCAAAATGATGGACGTGACAAGTCAAATGTTCAATGTTACAATTGCTCCAAATTTGGCCACTACGCATCAGAATATTGGAGTCCGCCTAAGCAAGTAGAGGAAACAGCTAACAACATTCAAGATGAGGATGTAACCGGCACGGTATTACTAACCCGTGAAGGTGAACAAAGTCCAGAAAATAACATATGGTATCTTGACAATGGTGCAAGTAATCATATGTGCGGAGATAAGAAAATGTTTGTTGAGTTGGACCAGAAAATAATCGAAAGTTGTTGCTGTTGAATGAAAAGAAGGAGTTGCTAGCAAATGTACCAATGTCAAAGAATAGGATGTTCACTCTCAACATCCAGATAGACGTAGCCAAGTGTTTAAAGTCTTGTGTGAAGGATTCTCATTGGCTTTGGCATCTAAGGTTTGGACATCTAAACTTTAGAGGGCTAAAGTTGTTGAGTCAAAAGAAGATGGTGCAAGGTCTTCCCTCTATTGACAAACCCCATCAACTTTGTGAAGGTTGTCTAATTGGAAAATAATCCAGAACCAGTTTTCCAAAGGAATCCATGTCAAGAGCAAAGACGCCACTCGAGCTCCTTCATGCCGATGTTTGTGGACCAATGACTCCAACGTCATTGGGAGGCAATAAATATTTCTTGCTTTTCATTGATGACTATAGTAGAAAGACGTGGGGTTATTTTTTAAAGGAAAAATCAGAAGTTTTTAGAGCTTTCTAGAAGTTCAAAGCACTTGTTGAGAAAGAAAGCGATTATTACATCAAAGCCTTAAGATTCGATAGAGGGGGAGAATTCACATCCAATGAATTCAAAAGATTCTGCGAGGAGCATGGAATCCGCCATTTCCTATCAGTCCCGAGATCGCCTCAGCAAAATGGTGTTGTTGAAAGAAAGAAGAGAACGGTGCTAGACATGGTCAGAAGCATGTTGAAAAGCAAGAATTTGCCCAAGGAGCTGTAGGCAGAAGCAGTTGATTGTGCTGTCTACATCTTTAACCGATCTCCAACAATAAATGTTTCAGATCTGACGCCCCAAGAAGCATGGAGTGGGAGAAAGCCTAATATCTCTCATTTTTGTGTTTTTGGAAGCATTGCTCAAGTTCATGTACATGATGAAGAAAGGAGAAAACTTGACGACAAAAGCAAAAAATACTTGTTTGTGTTTGTGGGATATTTAGAATTTTCTAAAGGTTATAAGATTTTTTATCCCAATACAGGAAAAATTATCATCAATAGAGACGTCACTATCGATGAAGAAGCAATTTGGGAATGGAACAATGATAAAAAGAAGAATTATAGTTTTTATCCTTTCACCATGGATGAAAACAATGATCATGATTTGGAGGATCCAACCACAACACCGACGATAGATAATCCTATTTCAAGTGCATCTCTTGGAGCAGAAGATGAAGCGCAAAGTGAAAGTCCTAGACAAAGGCCAAAAAAGCTAAGATGTTTGGTAGATCTCTATGAAGCCACAAGAGATCTCAGTGAAGAATCAACTCTTTACTATCATCTTATTGATAGTGAGACTTTTGATGTTGAAGAAGCCATGAGAGATGAGAGATGGAGAAAAGCCATGGAGGAGGAGATCCAAGCAATTGAGAAGAATGAGGCATGGGAGTTGACTAAACTTCCAGCTGATAAAAGACCCATTGGTGTTAAATGGGTGTTCAAGGCAAAAAAAGATGCACAATGAGAGATTGTAAGACACAAGGCAAGATTGGTTCATGGGAGTTGACTAAACTTCCAGCTGATAAAAGACCCATTGGTGTTAAATGGGTGTTCAAGGCAAAAAAAGATGCACAAGGAGAGATTGTAAGACACAAGGCAAGATTGGTTTCAAATGGATATAGTCAAAAACACGGTATTGACTATGATGAAGTTTTTGCACCAGTTGCAAGAATGGAGACCATCAGACTAGTGATCTCAGTTGCTGCTCAAAATGGAAGATTCATCAAATGGATGTTAAGTCTGCCTTTCTGAATGGATACTTGGAGGAAGAAATTTATGTTCAGCAACCGCCAAGATACATTGTCAAAGGCCTTGAAGAAAAAGTGCTTAAACTGAAGAAGGCATTGTACGGACTCAAGCAAGTACCAAGAGCTTGGAACAACCGTATTGACAAGTACTTTCAAGATGACAAGTACTCTTTTATTGACAAGTACTTTCAAGAGAATGGATTTGTCAAATGCCCCCATGAATATGCTTTGTATGTGAAGGAGAAAAATGGAGACATGATGCTTGTTTGCTTATACGTGGATGATCTTATTTTCACCGGGAACAATCCTCAAATGTTTGATGATTTCAAGAAGACGATGGCTCGTGAATTTGAGATGACTGACATTGGCCTAATGTCATACTATCTTGGTATTTAAGTAAAGCAAAGCGAAGGTGGCATCATTATTTCTCAGAATGGTTTTACTAAGGAGATCTTGAAGAAATTCAAGATGGAGAATTGCAATCCTGTTAGCACTCCTGTTGAATGCAGTTTAAAATTGACCAAGGATGAAGATGGAGAAAGAGTGAACCCGACAATTTTTCGAAGTCTGATCGGGAGTCTCAGATACCTGACGTGCACAAGGCCAGATATTTTGTATGCAGTTGGGCTAGTGAGCAGATATATGGAAGAACCAACAATGTTACATTGGAATGCTGCTAAGAGGATACTTTGCTATGTGAAAGGTACAACTAATTTTGGATCTTTGCTATGTGAAAGGTACAACTAATTTTGGATTACATTATTCAAAATCTCACAAGTTCAAATTAGTTGGGTACAATGATAGTGATTGGGCCGGTGATAAAGATGATCGAAAAAGCACTAGCGGATTTGTATTTTTTCTTGGTAACACAGCGTTCACTTGGAGTTCAAAGAAGCAACCTATCATCACATTGTCAACCTGTGAAGCTGAATATGTTGCTGCAACCTCATGTGTGTGTCATGCAATATGGCTATAAAGATTGTTGAAGGAATTTCATATGACACAACATGATCCAACAGATATTTTTGTTGATAATAAATCAGCGTTGGCATTAGCAAAAAATCCAGTCTTTCATGATCGAAGCAAGCATATCGACATAAGGTTTCATTTTATCAAAGAGTGCATTGAGCACAAAGAAGTCACATTGAAGTATGTGAGAACGCAAGATCAAGTTGTTGACATTTTCACGAAGCCGCTCAAATATGACGTGTTCAACCAATTGGGAGCATTGTTGGGAGTAACAGATAATTAAGTTTACGGGGGAGTATTGGAATATAAAAATTAAAATAATTAAACTTAATTAAATAAAATAGAAGAGGAGAAGAAGAGACGTATCCAAAACAAAGCTCACATGGAAGTTTGGACAAATTCACATGGTAATGTTTTTCTCATAATTATTTTGTATCTGTTGGCAAAATAATTCAAAAGGAAACTATGGACATGATGCATCCACGTAAATGGTTGAAAATTTGTAGCAAATAAGATGTTTAGTTGGAACATGTGGCAGGAAACAAAAGATTATATTTGTGGTGTGCATTCTATTTCAAGCCCTATAAATATTGGCAGAAACTTGTATTCCATATATGAGTGAAATATAGAATAAAAGTGTAATATTTTCAGAAGTAATATTAATTTTCATTGTATTCAAGCCCTATTTAAATATTGGCAGAAAGAACTTGTATTCCCATATATGGAGTGTAAATATATAGAAATTAAAGTGTAAGTATATATTTCAGATAAGTAATATTAATTTCATTGTAGTGTTGTACTTTCATGAGGAGAGGGAATTTTTTTTTTTTTAATTAAAAGTCCTAATTAGTCCCAACCTGATTAGTTTGCGTATCAGAGGGCGTATGGATCTGTGTTTTCAGAAGTAATATTAATTTTCATTGAGTGTTGTACTTATGATTTTTTTTTTTTTAATTAAAGTCCTAATTAGTCCAACAAAGTGGTATCAGAGCGTATGGATTTGTACTAGTTGCTGTTAAATTTATAGCTCATCTAGTGAACCAGCAAGTGGCTCATGAGATTATTGCTCTAGAACTCCTTGCTGTTTTGCTCGAGAATCCCATTGATGACAGTGTTGAGGTAGCTGTGGTCTTTGTCACGGAGTGTGGATTCATACTCCAGGATGTGTCACCAAAAGGCCCTGATGGAGCTTTTGAACGATTTCGTGGAATTCTTCATGAGGGAGAAATTGACAAGCGGGTGCAATTTTTGATTGAAGGCCTGTTTGCCATTAGAAAAGCCAAATTTCAGGGGTATCCTGCGATTCATCCAGAGTTCGACCTTGTGGAGTTGGAAGACCAGCTAACACATGAGATATCGCTTCAAGAGGACATAGATCCTGAGATCAATCTTAATATCTTCAAACCAGATCCAAATTTCCTTGAGAATGAGAAACACTATAAAGAATTAAGGAAAAGCATCCTTGGTGAGGAGTCTGAGGATGAAGAAGGCTCTGATACCTCTTTGTTGGACTACTTAGGACTTTAATTAAACAAAAAAAAAAATCATAAGCACAACACTCAATGAAAATTAATATTACTTCTGAAAATACTACACATTTATTCTATATTTCACTCATATATGGAATACAAGTTTCTGCCAATATTATAGGGCTTGAAATAGAATGCACACTACAAATATAATCTTTTGTTTCCTGCCACATGTTCCAACTAAACATCTTATTTGCCATAAATTTTCAACCATTTACGTGGATGCATCATGTCTATAGTTTCCCTTTGAATTATTTTGCCAACACATACAAAACAATTATGAGAAAAACATTACCATGTGAATTTGTCCAAACTTCCATGTGAGCTTTGTCTTGGATACGTGTCTTCTTCTCCTCTTTGTTGGACTAATTAGGACTTTAATTTTAAAAAAAAAATCATAAGCATAACACTCAATGAAAATTAATATTACTTTTGAAAATACTACACTTTTATTCTATATTTCACTCATATATGGAATACAATCATTATATGTAATACAAGTTCTGCCAATATTTATGAGGGGCTTGGAAATAGAAATGCACACACCACAAATATTATCTTTTGTTTCCTTGCCAGTGTTTCCAAATCTAAACATCTTATTTTGCCAAAATTTTCCAACCATTTACAGTGGATGCATCATGTCCAATTAGTTTCCTTTTTGAATTATTTGCAACACATACTAAATAATCAATTATTGAGAAAAACATTACCAATAGTTTCCCTTTGAATTATTTTGCCAACACATACAAAACAATTATGAGAAAAACATTACCATGTGAATTTGTCCAAACTTCCATGTGAGCTTTGTCTTGGATACGTGTCTTCTTCTCCTCTTCTATTTTATTTAATTAACTTTAATTATTTTATTTTTTATATTCCAATATTTATAAGATCATTTCTAAGGTGCTTGCTAATCGCCTGAAAATTACTTTTACCTGGTATGATTAGTTCTTAGCAATCGGCTTTTGTTTCGAGTAGGCTTATTTCAGATAATATTTTAATTGCTTTTGAGATAATGCATCATATGAAGCGTAAAACTATTGGTAGGAAAGGTGAGATTGCCCTTAAAATTGATATTAGTAAGGCCTATAATAAGGTGGATCGGGAGTTTCTGAGATTGCTTATGTTAAAGTTGGGTTTTCTAAGGGGTGGTGGAACTTATTATGCTATGTGTTACCACTATTAGATAGCATGTTGCTTTTAATGGGGTGAATATTGGGCTTATTGTTCCTAAGAAGGGACTTTGCCAGGGTGACCCTCCGCTTCCATATCTTTTTATTATGTGTTGAAGCTCTATCTATCTTGTTTAGGAAGGCAGAGTCTGCAAGGCTCATTCATGGTTGTTGGGTTAAATAGGAGAGGGTCTACTGTTTCTCAATTATTATTTGTAGATGACAACTTCTTCTTTTTTTGGGCAACTATTCTAGAGTGTCATACTATTAGGAGGATTTTGGAGGTTCATGAGCAACCTTCTGGGCAGGCTTTTAATATGTAAAAATCTGACATTTTTTTCAGTGCTAATGTTTCTAACACTTTAAGGGAACATGTGTGTGATTTTTTGCAGGTCCATATTGATCTTAATCATGGGAGTTACTTGGGCCTTCCCTCCTCGATTCGTTGTAACAAGAAGCAAATCTTCTCATATCTTAAAGAGAGGTTATGGAAACAGCTTAGTGGGTGGCAGAGTAAGTTCCTTTCAAGGGCAGGTAAAGAAATTTTACTTAAGTCGGTTGCTCAGGCCATAGCAGCATACTGTATGAGTATTTCAGCTACCCGTTACTCTTTGTCAAGAATTAGAATGTATGATGAATTCTTTTTGGTGGGGCTCTAATTCTATGGATAGCTAGGGAATCCATTGGTTGTCTTAGTAAAATATGTGTGGCAGCAAGTCTATGGGTAGTTTTCGCAACCTGTAGTCCTTTAATTTGGCTATGCTTGGCAAGCAGGGTTGGCGTGTGTTTGCTAATCCAAGTACTCTTCTTAGCAGAATTCACAAAGCCAATATTTTCTTCGAGTGAGTTTTTTTTTCATGCTAAGGATGATAATAATTCCAACTTTACATAAAAGAGCCTATTGTGTTCAAGGGAGATCCTGCAGAAGGGAATGCAGTGGAAGGTTGGTAATGGTTCTTCTATCTCTCTCTCTCTCTCTCTTTTTTTTTTTTTTTTTTTCTATCTCTTCTCTCTCTCTCTTTTTTTTTTTTTTTTACAGGTTTTTTTTTTTTTTTTTTACAGACCCATGGTTACTTAGAGATAATAATTTTCATATTTCATCTTTAGTTCCTAGCTCCCATGAAAATTTGAAAGTTTGAGATTTTTTTGATAATTCTCATGGTTGGGCTGTTGCTAAGCTCCAATCTTTTCTTCATCCAAATGAGGTTTAATCTGTCTCATCTATTCCTTTGAGCTATTTGGACATAGAGGATTCCGTTAATTGGCATTACTTGAGGATTGGTTTGTAGACGGTAAAATCTGCTTATTTTATTGCCCTTTCTAGTTCTAATAGTGTTGTGCCTAGTTACTTTGGTGATTGGAATCTTCTATGGAACCCACCGTTACCGTCGAAAATAAAGAACTTTTTATGGAGGGCTATCGCAATTTTATACCTACCAAGTTAAATTTAAAGAAAAGAGATATGGATCTTGATTGCCGTTGCAATGTATGTGGTGATGATGAGGATTTAATGCATATTATTTTTAGATGCCCACATGCCTAGGCTTGTTGGAATAAATGTTCCATGCATTTTAACATTTCTTGTTTCACGTTTGGGCATTGGTTTTTCTATAGCTTGGAAAAGGTTGGTGATAACAAGATGGCTGAGTTGTGTAGTATTGCATATTTTTTATGGCATCTTCGCAATCAGCTTCTCTGGAATCAGAAACTTACGCCACCAGGTAAAATAATGAGCCATGCGATTCGAGAATTGCACAGTTGGAACGAGCTCCAGACGCTGTCTCAGCAGGCTGTAGGGATAGGGTAGGCGAATGGTACGAGTGAAGGCCATAGTTGGGTTCAGCCTCTACCAGGCCGAGTCTCCTGCACGGTTGATGATGCAATTTTTTGGTCTGAGGGTAAAGTTGCTTGTGGCACAGTTGTTAGGCACTCTTCTGGCTAGTTCTTGTGTGTGTTTTCCTAATGGTTCTTCGGGTATTATTCACCTGAAGTGGTTGAAGCTATAGCAGTGAGGGAAGCACTTAGTTGGCTTAAACAAGAACAATTTGTTGGCTCAAGGGTCAAAATGCTTATCTCGGATTTTAATGATTATTACGAAACAAATAAATTTAAATTATATTATTTGTGCTAATTTCATTTTATGCAGAATTTCTTTGGAAAGAAATTATACAAGGCAAGTCCTACATTGAGAGTGAAGATTTCGAAGATCCTAGTTTAATTATACGAAACCAAATAATTTTATTTATTACTTAATGTGGCTGTAATTTCATTTTTATTGCAGAATTTCTTTTGGAAAAGATAATCGCTTAATATTTACAAGGACAAAATTATACAAGGCAAGTCCTACATTGAGAGTGAAGATTTCGAAGATCCTAGTAATCTAGGCATTTAGGAAACTTTGTAGGATAGAGAGAAAGGTTTCATATGAGCACAAAAATCTTTTTCTCTCTCAAAAGTATTTTTCGGAAATTAGATTTTTTCAAAATAAATTCCTTTATTTTATTTTCGAAAATATTTCTTTAAATCGAAAAGATTTATTTTCCTAAAACTAGAGAGATTTCCTTTCTAATGTTTTTGGTAATAAAATCATTCTCTTTTTCGGAAATATTTTTTTTGAAAGATCTAAAGTACTTAAAATTATTTTCTTACCTAAAAATGAAGAGGAATATCTTTCGGTTTTAGTAAGAACATTTTTTCCGCAAATAATTCTTTCCAAAATAAATGCTGTCAAAAATCTTTTCTAAAGGAAAGTGAAAATCGGGTTTTATTCTCTTACCAAAAAGGGATAAACTCTTACCAAAAGGGATAAACAATTTTTAGTTGGTAACAAAGATTTTCACATCTTTCTAAAATAAGGAAAGGAAGATATTTCTTGATCTTCTTTCCAAAAGGTGACAGCTCCTTTCGTTTCCTATATAAAGGATTCATTCACGCCTTGAAATTTTGGGCGAAGTAAGAGTAATTATTTTAAGAGCACTCTCTCTCATTGAACAATCAACGAATCTTTATCTCTCAAAACTTACTCACTACCCCCATTTTCTTTTCATCTCTACACTTAACGTTTTCAATATTTGAAATGAAAAGAATTTTTTTTTTACAATTGCTTTTGAAAAACAATTTTGTGTTCTAATCGATATTCTAATCTGATAAAATTGTTTTTCCTATGCTTATATAAGTGTTTCTTTCTATCTATTTAGAATCTGTATTCTATAGTAGACAGGCTCTTTATTTGTTAAACTTTTGTATGTAATAGCTTAGGTGAGAAGCTATTAAGATAGAGGTTATCAAGCGACATTCTCCATGTGTGGGATAGTAATGTCTTGAATTGAGTTTTCTGTACTCTACCAAAAATAGAAAGGGAAAACAGAAAAGGGTTGAAGGTTTACTAAAACCTTTGGAAAACTCTAGTGCGGACAAAAGGGTAGATCTAAGTGTTGATCTATTTGCCTGATGTACTGTTGGTTGTCTCTTACCCTTGAAAAGAGATAACATAGTTGAGAGATCATCAAGATGCATCTTGCCGGGAGGGCATGTTTAGGCGAATTTAGTGCCTGAACCACTATTAAATCTCCTGTGGTTGATTCTTCTTCTAATTCTGAAGTGTTGCTTGATTTACTATCTTTATTCACTTCTGATTCTAATGTTTGAACGCTAAAACTGTTAATGAATTCAGAGTCGTTCCTAAAACGATAATAACTCCTTTATCTTTTCTGAACGCATTAGGATAAGCTTTATCTTTACTGAACATTAGAACTCTGGTATTCTAATAAAGTGAATATACAATGTTCTAACTGTTGTTCTATTTCCAGTATAATTTACTGATTGGGTTTCAATTTAATTTTCTAAACTTTATGAGGAAGTTCTAATCACGATAGCTTTCCATCATAAAGTTATTCTGATACTTGATTAAGGTTCTGTGAAGAAGTTCTAAATTCAATAACTGTCTTTCACATAACCTTATATGATTTTCTAAATACTTTATGAGGAAGTTCTAATTTCAATAGCTCTCCTTCATAAAGAAGTTCTAATATTGTATAAGTCAGTGTGAAGCTGTTCTAATCAATAGCTGCAGCTGGCATTCGCACAGACTTTCTATCTTTTATAATTAGAACATTGTGAGGATTTCTAATCATATTCTATTCTCACAAAGTTCTGTGGTGTTTTTCCCGCTGTGCTTAAAATTCTTAATTCCTTGTTTAGATTTCTAAAATTTTATTTCAGTTTTAGAAAAACCCAATTCCACCCCTCTTAGGTTGTGCCATATATTATTCGGGACCCACAATCTGGTATCAGAAGCCTTTGGCTCTTGACTTACCTAAGTTTAAACCGTCTTAAGAGATAAGATCCATGGCAACACACAATTCCTCTTTCTTCTTTAGAAGGACAATCTGTTTCTAGAACCTCCTTTGTTCAATGGCTTCCTAATTACTCTTACTTGAAAAACTAGAATGGAGAATTTCATGAAATCAGTTGATATAAACTGCTGGAGGAAATGTTATCACTGGTCTCGTAATTTCCCATGAAAAACTGTAGGAGATGAGGCTAGTTAGAAAATCAGAAGAAGAATATACCGATGCTGATTATGAATGACATTGCTGTAAATGCAAAAGCCTTAATATTTCTTCATTGTTGCTTTAGATGCAACCTGAATACAACAAAGTGTCTGGAATGTATCTGCAACAGAGGTAATGGCAAAACTTAAAGTAAACCTATGAGGGTACAGATAAGAGTAAAAAGAATCCGAGAATAAACATCCTTTGGAGAGAATATGAAATGTTTTAGTATGAGAGAAGGGGAAACTAATTGCAGACTAAATTCAAGATTTACAATATAGTTAATCCTTTAAGAACTCTCGGAAAGGTAAAAATTTCAGAAAAGAGAGCTTGTTAAGAAAATCCTTAGAATTCTACTAGAAAATGGGAATTCTATAGGAGCGTCCATGAATTACAAAGAGACTCCTGTGATTATCTTATAGGAGCTCTAGTTTCAGAAGAAATGAAATCTTCGTTAACAACAGAAGATAAGAAAAAGAAAGGACTGGCTTTGAGGATAGATTCTAGTGAAGAAAGTTCTTCTGATCTTGATAGTGATGATTTAGCGCTTGTTGCTAGAAGATTTAAAAAGTTCTATAGAAAGGGTGGAAGGCCACAGAAAAAGTTCAACAAAAAGAACTTTCCATCCAAAAATAGCAACTTGCCTAAGAAAGAACCTTCTGAAGTGGTTTGTTATGAATGCAACAAACCTGGACATATCAAGCCTAATTGTCCTAAACTGAAAAAGCTAATTGAAAAAAAGAAGTCAACGGAAAGAGAAGCTGAAGCAGGCTTTCGTAGCTGCTTGAGTGATTCAGAATGATTCTAACTCCTGAAGCCATGATGAATCAAGAAGAGAATTGCTTAAATATCTTGTTTAATGGCTTACTATGCGATTCCTGACTCCCAAAGAAATCAGTAAACTCTTGATTCAAACACAGAAAGCTGGAAATCAAACGAAACAAATGCAACGATCCATGAGAATGATGAAAGCACTGTAAGTATTTCTGAACCCGAATCAGAAGTGATCTTCTAAATTACTTACAATAATCTTTGCAATGAGTTTTTGAAAAACTTAGTTGGAGAAAGTATAAAGTTCTAAAGAAAGATTTCAGAAAATTAAAATCTGAAAGTAATCATTTAAAAGATGTTTTTTATCAAGAAGTTACATGCAAAGACCTTTTTATAGAAATCAAAGATCTTAAAAGTTGTAATAATCAATTTTCTGAAAATCTGACACATCTTGAAGAAAAATGCAAAAACCTGAATTCTGAAAATGAATCTTTGAAAGCTAAGATTAGTATTCTAAAATCAATTTCAGAATCATTTTCTAAAGAGAAGACAAGTTCTAATAGCATTTCTAAACTGAACCGTGTTTCTAATCAGAAAAATGCTGTTTCTAATGTTGTGATTTTAGAACATCAAAGTTCCAACAAAAAGAAGAATCATAGTGCACATGTTACCACTAACCCTCCAGGACCCAATATGAGTTGGGTACCTAAATCTGCTTGATCTTTTCAGGTGTGCCTAAGGAGCGAGCTGAAAACAGAAATGTGGTACATGGATTGCGCTTGCTCTAAGCATATGACTGGTGATAGAAAGAAATTTATCAGATTAGGAAAGAAAAAGGGAGGTACAGTGAGCTTTAGAGACAAAGCAAAAGATAAAATCGTTGGTATTAGTGTGGTAGGTTCTAATCCTTCAATAGAAGATGTATGTTTAGTAGAACGATTACATTATAACTTGTTAAGTGTAAGTTAGATTTATGATAAAAATAGAAGAGTGATCTTTGAACCCTCTTATTATGAAGTTCAAAACATGCTGAAGTTCAGAACATGCAAGAAATAACAAAACCTTTATTCGTTGGAAAAAGGTTTGGGAAATATATAACCTTGTTAGACTCTCTGATCATGCATAACCAAGAAATATATGCTTAGTTTCTATTGATAATTCTAGTTGGTTATGGCATAGAAGACTTGGACATGCAAGCATGTTCCTTTATTTCTAAATTATCTAAAGAAAAGACTTAGTTCGTGGTTTGCCAAAGTTAATTTGAAAAAGATCACAAATTTGTGATGCTTGGTCAAATGGGCAAACAAACAAGAAACATCTTCAAATCTAAGGCAGTGGGTTTTCCTACTTCTAGACCCTTTAGAATTGCTGCACCTTGATTTTTAATTTTGGTCCAATTACTCCTTCTAGTCTTTTGAGGAAAATTCTATGCTTTTGTTATTATAGAATGATTACTCCAAGATTCACGCTAGACACTCCTTCCTTAAAATAAGGATGAGTCATATGATCATGTTTGTTCAATTTGTGCAAGAAAATACAGAATGAAAAAGGCTACAACATCACGGCAATTAGAAGTGATTCCATGGAGGAGAATTTGAAAATCAGAAAATTTAATGCTTTTTGCAATGAAAACAAGGAATCTTCCATACATTTCTAAATTTGCTTTTATATTAAATCTTTGGCATTTTTAGAACTCTTATGCATAAAATTCAGGGGGAGCCACATGTTTTTATGTTTGCTTAAAATTTATTAGTTTTTTGTCATCAATCAAAAAGGGGGAGATTGTTGGCTCATAGGGTCAAAATGCTTTATCTCGGATTTTGAATGATTATTACAAAAACTCGGGAGGTACTTTCGAGGTCGTTTATTGAGGATTTTATATTGTGCATAGAGTAGACACCATAATTAAATTATATTATTTGTGTTTTTATTTTATGTTTTTTGGAAAAGAAATTTAGGCAAGTTCCTACATTGAGAGTGAAGATTTCGAAAATTCCTAGTCTTGGCATTTAGAAACTTTGTGGATTAGAGAGAAAAGGTTCCTTGGCACAAAAATCTTTTTTTCTCTCTCAAAAGTATTTTCGGAAATTAAGATTTTTTTCAAAATAAATTCTTTATTTTATTTTCGAAAAATATTCCTTCTTTAAATCGAAAAGATTTATTTTCCTAAAACTAAAGAGATTTCTTCTCTTAATGTTTTTGGTAATACAAATCACTCTCTTTTCGGAAATATATTTTTGAAAGATCTAATACACTTAAAGTTATTTTCCTTCCTTAAAAACGAAAGAGAATCTCTTCGGTTTTAGTAAGAATATCCTTCCACAAAAATATCCTTCCCAAAATAAACGCTGTCGAAAATCTTTTCTAAAGAAAAGTGAAAATCGGGTTTTATTTTCTTACCAAAAAGGGATAAAATAATTTTTGGTAACAAAGATTTTCATATCTTCTAAATAAGGAAGAAGATATTCTGATTCTCTTTCCAAAAGGGTGACAGCTCCTTTGTTTCCCTATATAAAGGATCCATATCACGCCTTGAAATTTTGGGTGAAGTAAGAGTATTGTTTTAAAGAGACTCTCTCTCTCATTGAACGAATCCTTTTCTCTCAAAACTTAAACTCTACCCGCCATTTTTCTTTTCATCTCTATACCTTAACGTTTTCATAATTTAAAGAAGAAAAAGGAATTTTTACAGTTACATTTGAAAAAACAGTTCTGTGTTTAATCGATCTTCTAATCTGAATAAAACTGTTTTTCTAGTGCCTTATATAGGCGTCTTTCTCTCTGTCTATTTAGAATCTGTATTCTATAGTAGACAGGCTCTTTATTTGTTAAAACTTTTGTGTATAATAGCTAGGTTAGAAGCTATTGTGATAGAGGTTATCAAAGCGACCTTCCTCATGTGTGGGATAGTTATGTCTTGAAATGAGTTTTCTGTACTCTGCCACAAAAAAAAACCAGAAAAGGGGTTTGAGGTTTATCTAGAACCTTTGGAAAAATCTAGTGGGACAAAAGGGTAAGATCTAGGTGTTGAATCTATTTGCTTGTACTGTTGGTTTGTCTCCTTTACCTTGAAAAGAGATGAAACATAGTTGAGGATCTCAAGATTGCGTCTTGGGGAGTGGATGTATGGCGAGTTAAGTCGCTGTGAACCACTATAAATCTCTGTGTTGCGGTGTTGATCTCTTTATTTCTGAAGTTTGTTTGATACTGTCTCTATATCACTTTTGTTTAATCTTTAGAAACGCTAAAATTGTTAATGATTCAAATGTTCTAAAACGGTAATAAATCTTATCTATTCTGAACATTAGAACTCTGGTATTCTAATAAAGTGAATATACAATGTTCTAACTGTTGCTCTATTCCCAGTATTATTCAATGATTGGGTTTCTTATTTATTTTCTAAACTTTATGAGGATGTTCTAATCCTAATAACTTTCCATCATAAAGTTATTTCTGATAATTGATTAAGACTCTGTGAAGAAGTTCTGAATTTAATAACTGTCTTTCACATAGCTTTATATGTGGTTTTTCAAACTTTATGAGGAAGTTTTAATATCGATAACTTTCCTTCATAAAGAAGATAAAGAAGTTTCTGATAGTATATAAGTCAGTGAGAAGCTTGTTTCTAATCCAATAGCTGCACTTCGCTAACAATCTTTCTAATCTTTTTATAATTAGAAAACATTGTGAGGATATTCTAATCCCATATTCCTATTCTCACAAAGTTTCCTGTGTGTTTTTCCGCTGTGGCTTAAATTCTAATTCTTGTTTTAGAAATTTCTAAAATTTAATTTCAGTTTTTAGAAAATCCAATTCTTGTTTAGAATTTCTAAAATTTATTTCAGTTTTTAGAAAATCCAATTCACCCCCTCTTGGGTTGTGCCATATATATTCGGGACCCACACAATTCATCCATGTTCATTTGGAGATGGATTGTAGGGAAGTTTGGTTGGGTACTATTTCTAATAATATTCCTAATAATGAGTATGGTAACATTATTTAGGATTGTCAACTTTTATTGAGTGAAGGCATCGATTTTAAGGCCAAATGGATTCGTCGGCCAGCTAATATGGTGGCCTATTCCTTAGCTCGGATTGCTATCTTTTTTGCTTGTCCCACACTTTGGAAGGATCCTCCTTATTTTTTTAATGATGTTTTACCATTTGATGTTTCTTATTTGCCAGAATTTTTCACTAATCATTAAGATCCTAGGTTTGGGTGTATACGGTGAATCTATTGGTCTGAGTTAGAATGAATTTTTTTGCTAAGTTTTTCTTGTTTTTTAATGAAATTATAAGATTAAAAAAAAGGTACAAATAAAAAATGTATAATTTGATTAAAAGTCGGAGATTTGATGTTATTTTTATTTTTCTTCGGTTCTCTAAAAAAAATTTATAAATTAAAATTTTATTTTTTCATTTGGCATCTCAGAAAAAAGAAAAAAAAATAAATTTTTTTTTTATCTTCAAAAACACCAAGTTTTTAAAACATAGAAAAATAACAAAATGATTTTTCTTTTAGTTGATTAACACATTTTCTAAGAATTAAAATATTAGTATATAATAGTAACAATTATTGTCCAGGCACCACCAAGCTTATGATGTTTGCTAAATTTGTGCCATTATAGACACCCACCACCACCATTAAAGTAGTTGTTTTTGTTTTTCTCTTCTAAGAGGTTTTATTCTAAGTTTTACTTTTCCTCCTAAAATTGAGACACTGACTATGTCAAAGGCAAAAAGGTTAGATCTTTCTAAGCTTTCGCTGTAATCAGTGCATAAGGAGATACATAGTACAAAAAAGGCTAAATTACTAAAAAAAAAAAAAATCAACTTATGCGGATAATTTTAATTGTATCGTAAATCCAACTTTCTTCTCCTAATACTTTAAATTTCAATTTTAGTTACAATAGCACCGTAATTTCAAATTATATCCGATTTAATGAATAAAAACATTATTTTTATTGAACTTACATGGTCATGTTAACTAAAAACTCATTATTTAACAACATCCTAACTAATATTGGTTAGAAATTTTTTTTAAAATTCATAAAAGCCAAGTAAAACAATAAATTCTAGTTAGTTATAAGCATAGAATATTAGTTTATGTTTCTATTTTGTCATTTTCTACGCATGAAATTTAGTTAGAGTTTATTGAAATTATATTTAAATTATATCTCTTAAAAAATAGACTTTATTCATTATGATATAATTTTATTTTTAGGAAATCATTACTTGTTGTCAATATTATATAAATAAATAATATTTTATTTTTAAGATGAATATATTATTTTTTATTTTAACATTGGGTACATTTTGAAAATAGAGTGTTATTGTAATTAAAATTGAATTTCAAAATACTAGAAGAAAAAGTTAAATTTATAGTATAATTAAAATTACCCTTAAAGTTGGAGTTATTCTTAATGATTTAAAGTTGCAAAAAATGTCAATTTTCATGGCTTTGACATAGTCGGTGTCTTTTAAATGATTTTTCCATCACAAATTGCGCCTCGACGTATGCTGCTGTTGCTGTCTTGCCCTCAGCTTGCTTAATCATTTTGGATAATGTCCTCCTCCTCTTCCTCCTTTTTGATTTGTAAGAAAAAAACATCCATCTAAAAGAAAATATTTTTGAGAACATTGGCAATTTATCGATAAGTAGTATAATATATACTATAATTTTTATATTTTTCAAGCATTCCATAAGCGTTTAATCGATCTAATTTTATAAGTTAAGGTGTTCAATGGGTCAAATAAAATATTTAACATGTTTAATTTTATAAGTTGAAATGTTCAATAGGTTAGAATAAAATTTGAAGCTACTATAAGATATTAATGTTGAATAGTTATCAACCGATCTATTGATGTTGGGCCATTAATGTAACACTCTAAACTTCTATGACTCTACTTCATCATGAATAACTCTATAACACAAGAAAAAATAATGACATTGTTGTTTTCACAATTTAATAATACTCAAACAACACTCAAATAGAGTGATTAGATCATAAAAAGCAACTTAGAGCTCATCTTAGTCCTAATACTATGGCTCATGTGACCTTACTCCACTAAATTGGCTACAATAGGCACTACAGATAAAATTTGCAGGTGAAATCAATTGGGTTAAAAACTAGACATCTGGAGTAATCCAACAGTTTATGGAACGTTGAAATTGATTAAGAAATGAAGTCGAGACACTTTCTATTTTCAGCACAACAGCTGAAAAATAGAGTAAATAGCACTAATGATCGTTAGCCTAGACCAGAGTGGCTGCCAAATTTGTTAATTTTTTTATGCCTTGATTTGTCATCTAACGTGGCACGCCATTAGCTACCTTATTTGTTTATATCACCAATTAAGTATTAGTATTACAAACCAAACTTAACAAAACCAAACCATGAATGTGCTTTTGCCTATGTATGTGCATAACCCAAAATGCATACTATGTTCTACCAAGTGCACTGAGGGAATCACAGAAATGTCCATTTCTGAAATTTTTTCTGCTGTTTTCATGACAAAAACATCTTATAATCATAAACCAATAGATTAGCTTTGAATTCTTTCACTTGGTTTTTTCTATCACAAGCGACTTGTAGTTTGTCCCAATTTCTTTTAAAAATATGCATGTTGAAACCCTATTATACTCAACTTGGTCGGGAGAATAAGAATACCGTGGACAACTTGCTGTGACATTCTAAGAATACCATTTACATTAATGTCAACTGATTGTATGAAAATTTTCACTGTGATCTTCTAGAAAGTGTAGTTTGTGTTGGATTTAATTTTCTATTGTGGGCTTAATATGTAAAATTAAATATGTACAGCAGTCCAATTGTAAAGTCAATTTCAAATGTGGTGTAGTTTTGTGTTTGGATTTAATTTTCCTATTGTGGGGCTTAATATGTAAAATTTTGTGGGCTTAATATGTAAAATTAAATATGTACAACAGTCCAATTGTAAAGTCAATTTCAAATGTGGTCTTGATTGTGAATAATTGACTATTGAGGTGTCAACTAATTATAGATATTAAGTGGAGAGACCATTATATAATTTCTATTTCGTTAAAGGACTGAAATAGGAATTGTACTAACCCTACAGGTATATAAAGGTCCTGGTCCCCAGAAGAGTTGAATACGATTCAGTTTTACGTTCCTTTCGTACTGCTTCCGCTAAATCGATTCTTCAATTCTCTGGAAGGCTGCAAACCTAATTTGCAATCCTAATTCCTATACATCAAGATCGACGAACAACGATGTCAGGTAACGCAACTTTTCTTATTCAATCTTATTTTGTTGAATCTAGTGGTTTTGCACGATCTAGGATCTAGGTTATTGTGGAATTATTTGAAATCAATTCATAACAAGTGGTATCAGAGCCTTGTGCATAATTGCTAGATTTTAGATTGATTTTCGTATTTTTTTTTTATTTACCCTACTGTTTACGGATTGAGGGTTTTGTTTAAAAAAAAAAAAAATTTATTCTCACTGTTCTTCGGATTCTCCAAGAACAGGTAAGAGGTTCAATATACGTATTTTTTTTTTGCTGGCCGGATCTTGTTTAATAATAATAAAAAAAAACAGTATAGGTTTCATGGTTGCCGTCGGTTTAACGCCTGAAAACCTCCATTGTTGCCGGTGGATTCGTTTTGAAATTGCAGTTTAGGGATTTGTGATTTCAACACCGTTTTTTGACTCCCTTGGCTGCCGTTCACCGTCCAATGGCGACCAGAGCTTGTCTTCGGTTGGAACTGGTGGTGTTGGCGGCGGAAAGAGGAAGGAACTGAAGGTGGAGAGAGTCGGCAGAAAAAAAAAAAAAAAACCTGTTCTGATTAGGCCTCTAATTTTCTGTTTTCTTTCGTCTAGACCCATGGACATATATTTAATTAAATTAGACCCCCGAACTTTATTTATTCAAATTTATTTAGTCCTATTGAACTTTATTTATTTAGTCCAATTTTATAACTTAGTCTCTAATTTAGTGACTTATATATATATATATATTTGGGCTAAATAATTTTAGATTATTAAATATTTAGACATTCAATTCATTTAATTGCAATTGTTTTGTTTTAATTACAATCAATTAATGAAATTAATTTTGTCCGACTTGAGATTAAAATTTGGAAGTGATTTAAGTCCCTATTCTGTTTGAATAATTTATTAAAAAAATTGATGTGATCAAATAAGTCACCAAAGTGAACCTCTACTTGCTTGAATTGATTTATTTGTTTAGAATATTAGACAGGTGTATTAAATTCGTTTGGCGGATAGTTTAATCGGCCGCAAAGGAAGGTTGCTAATCTGGCTTGAGTTTTGATAACATGTTGGCAATAAGTAAGTGATAACAATAAGTATGTGATAATTGTTTGATTATTTTCCATGACAATGATATATCGGTCCAAAGGAAGATTTATTATTTGTCAGGACTATGTTATCAATATTTGATTGCTGCGTTGAGATACTAATTACAAGTGAATATTTTACATCCAAAGATGAGAATATTAATGTTGAGTCTGTATCTTATTTCCATTTTTATCTCTACTTATGTGAATTGTTTCATTTGTGAATTGTGAGCTTATACTTATCTATTTGTTTATTTTCTCTGATGTCAGCTAACATGTCATTTAATCCTGATTGTGTCCCTAAACTTAAGGGATCAAATTTTGAGTCTTGGAAATCAGACATTATGATCTTTCTGGGCTGTATGGATTTGGATCTTGCATTCAGGATGGACGAACCTGCTCCTCTTAACCTGCTCCTCTTACTGATATTTCGAGCACTGATGTTCCATAAAGGGTTCAGTATGAGAAGTGGGAGGCGTTCCCTAATCGCTTTAGGTCTGATGATCATGCAGAAAGGAGGGGTCCCAGAACATGTTTAGAGTTCGAGACTCTGTCTCAGCTGAAAAGAACAATGCTCAAAACTATCTTGCCGAGCTGGAGAGGGCTTATGTCAAGAATGACAAAGCCGAAGTGAGAACACTTTTAGGAAAATTAACCTCCATGAAGTTTGCTGGCAATGGTGGTGCTCGGGAGCATATTCTTAGCATGTCTCAGATTGCAAAGAGACTGAAGGTGCTGGGTATGGCTTTACCAGATGACCTTTTAGTCCATTTGGTTATGAATTCTCTTCCTTCTCAGTATGGACAAATTAGGACTTCCTATAATTGTCAGCCGAATAAATGGACTCTTAACGAGCTCATTTCTCATTGTGTTGATGAGGAGGAGGAAAAGATGAATTCTAACAAAAGAGAGAGTGCTCATTTTGTTTCTTCAGCTGAGAAGGGCAAGAACAAGAAAAGAAAGAGGCCTTCTGCAAAGACTGTTGAAAAGGCTATTGAGAAACCTGCTGTTGCTACTGCTGTAGATCCAGTACAAAAGAAGCCTTATGTGCCAAAATGCTTCTTTTGTGGAAAGACGGATCACTTGAGAAAGGACTGTCCTAAATTTGCTAATTGGCTTGCAAAGAGGGGTAAGTACCTTGTTAATAACCTGTTTTAGTCTGTTGTGAAGTTAATTTAACTTCAGCTCCTAAAAACACTTATTGGATGGATTCTAGGTGCTACCGCTCCATTAATTGTGAAGAGCTCCTAAAAACACTTATTGGATGGATTCTGGTGCTACCGCTCATATAGGTGTTTCGTTGTAGGGCTGCCTCAACTACAGAAAGCCAACTGACGGTGAAAGATACGTCTATGTAGGAAATGGCGATCCGGTTGAAGTAGAGGCAATTGGACATTTTAGATTATGTTTAAATAAATTATAAACGATACTGTGACATCCTACCGAGTCGAGTCTTAGAGTCGAGTCGAGTCGAGTCGAGTTGAACCAAACCCGGTTGGGGTAGAATGGGATTATAAGTGGACTTACTTGAGTGAGAGAAAATTCACTTTATCTATGAATTCAAAAGTTTTGAGTACTGGTTGCTTGAATGAATGTGATAATCTATATATGTTAGACATTGATACTAGTTATCATGAATCCCTACATGTTACTACAAGAGGTACCAAAAGAAAGAAAAGAAAATTGAATATTGATAACTCAGTTGTACTTTGGCATAGACGTTTGGGTCATGTATCCAAATCAAGGATTGAGCGTCTTGTTTCTGATGGTATCTTAGATACACTTGATTACACAGGTTTGGATTCTTGTATTGAGTGTATTAAAGGAAAACAGACTAAACAGAAGAGACTAGGTGCCATTCGGTCATCCAATGTTTTAGAACTGATTCATACAGATATTTGCGGTCCATTCCATATTGCAGCTAGAAATGGCCAAAGATAATATCATTCATTGATGACTATTCTCGTTATGGTTACTTATATCTCATTCATGAAAAATCTGAGTCTTTGGACCTGTTTAAATCTTATAAAGCCGAAGTTGAAAATCAACTAGGAAAGAAGATTAAATCTGTTCGATCTGACCGTGGTGGTGAATATTATGGTAAATATGACGTGAATATTATGGTAAATATGACGGTTCAGGCGAACAACGTCCAGGACCTTTTCGCTTTTCCTACAGGAATGTGGAATTGTCCCTCAATATACAATGCCTGGTACTCCCAGCATGAATGGTGTATCTGAGAGACGTAATAGGACTCTTATGCTCTTATGGATATGGTAAGGAGTTGATTTAGTCATTGCTACTTTACCAGAGTCTCCTGTGGGGGTGAAGCGTTTAAAGACAGCAGCTTATCTTCTCAATAGCGATTCCATCTAAGCAGTTGCTAAAAACACCTTATAACTTGGGACGTGGACGTTAAGCCTAGTCTAAAGCAATTCTTCATGTTTGGGGATTGTCCAGCTGAAGCAAGCCTTTACAAGCCGAATGAAACAAACCTGGACTCCAAAACTATCAGCAGCTACTTTGTTGGATATTCTGAGCGGTCCCTAGGGGTTACTAAGTTTTTTATAATCCTACTTCCAGAACTTTTTTTTGAAACGAGAATTGCAACATTTTTTGAGGATGTTGATTTTGGAGGGAGAAATAAAGAAAGAAACATTGTCTTTAAAGAGGAACCAAGTAAGGATGATTCGGTTCTCATTCCTTTTGTTGTTTCTGATAGCGTACAGACTCCAGTTGCTCCTGTCACTATTCAAGATCCAATTCCAGACAATGCTATTCTTCCTTAAGAACAAATTCAACAACCTCAAGAATTAGAGTCTGTTCAAATGCCTTTGAGGAGATCTACTAGGGAGAGAAGAAGTGAAGGAGAGAAGAAGTGCTATTCCAGATGATTATATAGTGTTTCTTCAGGAACATGAGGATACTGTAGACATGATAGATGATGATCCAGTTAGTTTTTATCATGCTATGCAGAGTTCTGACTCTCATAAGTGAATTGAGGCAATGAACGAAGAGTATAAGTCTATGCAAGACAATCAAGTTTGGGATCTTGTTCAATTACCTGAAGGAAAGAAACCCATTGGTTGCAAATTTGGTTGCAAATGGATATTTAAAACCAAAAGGGATTCTCAAGGTAATGTGGAAAGATATAACGCACGTCTTGTAGCAAAAGGCTTTACTCAAAAGGAAGGGACTGACTATAAAGAAACCTTCTCTCCAGTTTCTTCGAAGGATTCTTTTAGGACAATCATGGACTTAGTTGCAAATCTTGATCTTGAGCTTCATCAAATAGATGTTAAGACTACGTTTCTCAATGGCAACATTGATGAAACAATATATATGGTGCAACCAGAAAATTTTGTAATTGGAGATCCAAAACATCTGGTATGCAAATTAAAGAAATCCATTTATGGACTCAAGCGAGCTTCTCGTCAATGGTACTTTAAGTTCAACTAAGTAATTGTCTCGTTTGGCTTTGAGGCAAATCTTTGAGGCAAAATACTGTTGTAAAATGTGTGGTACCTAAGTTCAGTGGGAGTAGGTTTATCTTTGGTCCTTATATGTGGAATGACATACTTTCTTTGCTACTAATTGTAAAGTCTTGCTAATATGAAAACCAAAGTTTTTCCTTTCAAAGCATTTTGAGATGAAAGATTTAGGTGAAGCTTCTTTGTTTTAGGGGATTCAGATACATCGAGACCGTTTCTCTGAGGTATTCTTTTGGATTAATTCACAAAAAGAGCTATATTGATAAGTGCTCACAGAAGATTTAGTAATGGGCAAGACCATTGGATACCCCTATTGCAAAAGGTGATAAATTTAGTAATCAACAATGTCCAAAGAGTGAACTTGAAATTTAGGAAATGCAAAAGGTTCCTTATACGTCAGCTATAGGAAGTCTTATGTATGTTAAAGTTTGTACTCGTCCAGACATTTCTTTTATAGTTGGCATGTTAGGTAGATATCTCAGCAATCTAGGAATGGATCATTGGAAAGCAGCCAAAAGAGCCATGAGATATCTTCAGAGGACTAAGGGACATATGCTCACATATAGGAGATCAGATCAGCTTGAGATCATTGGGTATACTGATTCTGATTTCGCTGGATTCGTTGGATGCCAAGACAGTAGAAAATCCACATCTGGCTACGTTTTCTATTGGCTGGCGGTGCTATTTCTTGGAAGAGTGTGAAACAAACTCTAGTAGCAACCTCTACCATGGAAGCTGAATTTGTAGCATCTTATAAGGCATCCAATCAAGCTATTTGGCTGAGAAACCTTGTCAATGGGCTGCGTGTAGTAGGTGGAATAGAAAGACCACTGAAGTTGTATTGTGACAGCAGGTCAGCCGTTTTATTCTCCAACAACAACAGGAGCTCTTCTCCTCTTCTCGATCAAAACACATTGACATTAAGTTCTTGGCTACGAAGGAGAGGGTACAGAGTGGACAGATATCCTTAGAGCATATTGGAACAAACTCTATGATTGCGGATCCGCTTACAAAGGCAGTGATACCGAAAGTTTTAAAGTTTTCCATGAGCACACCGCTCATATGGGTATCGTTTTGTTTGAGACTGTCTAGTTTTAGTGGGAGTCTGCTCTTTATGTATACATTATGGTTTTGAATGCTCTATTTTGTTTTGGATATGTTTTATCATGAAATTTTGTTGAGTACTCATTTTGGTTGATGGTTACACTCTGTATTATTATTATTGTTGGTTACACTCTGTATTATTATTGTTTTGCTTGATCTCACTTTTGTTGGTGACCAGTTGGAAACAAACATGATGATCACATTACATTTAGTTTTCATCCTACACTTCTATAATGAATCTGTGTCATTTAGGGGTATTGGTAAGGTAGTTGATGATGAACTTAAGTCATGAGATCTATGGCGAATGTTTCTTCAGTTCTTTATCAATATAATTAATGGACGAGATTGTTTTTGGATACCTTGTATGACTGCGTTTGTTGAGCTCATTTTGGTGTATGTATTTTATTTAACATAATGTCGCCCAAGTGGGAGATTGTTGGATTTAATTTTCTATTGTGGGCTTAATATGTAAAATTAAATATGTACAGCAGTCTAATTATAAAGTCAATTTTAAATGCGGTCTTGATTGTGAATAATTGACTATTGAGGTATCAACTAATTATAGATATTAAGTGTAGAGACCATTATATAATTCCTATTTCTTTAAAGGACCGAAATAGGAATTGTACTAACGTACTAACCCTACAGGGTATAAAGGTCGTTGGTCCCCAGAGGGAGTTGTAATACATTCAGTTTTACGTTCCTTTCGTATGCTCTCCGCAAAATCGATTCTTCAGTTCCTCTGGGAAGGCTGCAAACCTAATTCTATACATCAAGATCGACGAACAACGATGTCAGGTACGCAACCTTTTCTTATTCACGCAACCTTTTCTTATTCAATCTATTTTGTTGAATCTAGTGGTTTGCACGATCTAGGTTATTATTGAATTATTTGAGATTAATTCTAACAGCTTGAGCCATTGGATAGTGGTGATGAACTGTCCCGTTGGGAGAAAAGGTTTTGGAGTTGAGCTTGATACCATTGTCAATCATTTTTTAGTTTGTTATTTGACTGCAGGTTTTGAGATATATATTTCAGTAAGTATTTATTGCAAAACTTTGATAAAAAGAAAACTAGTGAATTGATTCTTTAAAGTCTATTTAATAGAAAATATAATACATGAATTAGTCCATTCCATGAATATAAAATTGAGAGACCAACAAATTAGTTTTTAAAAGCATAAATTCTAATTTTATATTTCACTTCAATATAGAGATTAAATAAATAATTCACTTAAATATTATTTTGATAACTCTATCTTTGGGTACCTATATTCCTATACAATTGATTAGAATAAAAAAAAAAAATTAGTCCCTAAATTATATATAGCAAAACTAACACATATGCTATTTTTAAGAATTAATTGCAAGATTAGTGAAACTAACACGCAAGTCATTCTGTAAAAAAAAAAAAAAAAAAAAAAAAAAAAAAAATATCACTCACATTTAGGCAATTATGTTTCGCTTTATAATTTAAGGACCCAAAATTTTTTTTTAAAAACACATTTATTATCTATTTCTCTTCCATAAAATTAGTTAGTTTTAAATGATAAAAATTCTATTTGTTGTTTCGCTATAATTTTATGCAAAGCTGTTTTTTTTTTTTTTTTTTCCTTCTTTGGTAGGGCTAAAGGTGTCATAATAAATAAATAAATAAATAAAATTTTGTTAAGGTTTTGTGTTAAAAAAGCTTTTTTTTTTTTTTTTTTTTCCTTCTTTGGTAGGGCTAAATGATCATAATAAATAAATAAATAAATAAAATTTTAGTTAAGGTTGTAAATTGGTTTGAAAGATACCAATCCAAATTTCAAATTGAATTTCAATTTGGAATAGAATTTTGAAATATGAAATTTAAAGTGAAATGTATTTTTTAAAATATTGATATATGGAATATGGAATGAAACATTATACTAGAAAATTTTATATTTCAATCCATATACTGAATTTTTTTTAGATTTTAATTATATATTTTAATAATAAAAAAAAATACCTGAATAAAATATTTTTAATATTTAAAAATCTCCTATATTCTAAAACTATATAGTTTAATGAAATCATTTACTAGTAATTAATTTTTAGCTTGAAAATTCAAGAGTCAAAAAAGAAAATGAAGTCAACTTACAATTAGCATCTTTCTTTTTTTAATGACCAACTTTAACACAATATAGTTTAATGAATAGTTGTTAAGTGAAAGTATGTCCTCATTCCTCATCAACGACATTAATTTTTTAATTGGATGAAATACTACTTTGTTGGTTTCATTGCTATTTAATTAATAATTATATTTTTTAGTATTTATATTTAATTTGAAATAAATATATTAATTATGTCTTTTTAGATTTGGAAATTTATATCTTAAAATATGGCATAATAGACTATACTTTGAGAATTTAGAATTACCGAATTTCAATCCGAATTTTCACCGAACGGTATAAAATGAAATTTTATATTTCAAAAAATATATTTAAAAGGAGAAGAAATGAAATTTTGAATCCTAAAATATTTCAAACCATGATGATTCCATTTCATATTTTATGCCCCTAATTTCAGTCATGTCATGCTGGACCTAAGGGGACCATCTTCCTGGTCAACAATTGCCCACGAAAATGCAACCAGAAAACATCATAACAAAGAAAAGCAGCGACAACACTGACAAGTACTAAGCATTCCAGGAAATTGCGAGGAAATAATATTGTAATCTATAAAATAATAGTTACAGATTCTCAATTGTTCGAATTATTTCAAATTTTATAATTTATCATATTGGTATTTTATTGTAATAAATTAAGGGCTTAAAAGCTAACTAAATACTTTTTCCCATCCCTTTCTGAGATAACACACCTCTTTGTTGCACACCTCTCTCATACCATTTGGCAGCAAACGCACGTTAATGAAATGTACGGACCTAATTCATCTTTTAAAAATTAATTCAAGAAAAAGAAGTTTTGCCTAACTCTTGTATTTTGATTATAAACTTTATCCCAAATCAATGTTGATGACAACAACAATTAAATTCCAATTTATCATTTTGAAAATTTTTTCAATAAAATAAGATAATTTAGAGAGTTAGAGGTTTTGTGTTCAATTCACTACTTTAGTGAGCAAATGAGACTGCTACCTCTATTGTGTAACAGTAATATTCTTTTAACCTGTTAGGCCTCTCAATAAATAAAAAATAAAAATTTATTACTTAAGATGCAAATAGAATAAAATCTTTAAAAATTTATTAGAAAATGATTGACAAATTCAATGTTTAATTTAAATTTTATTAAATTTTTTCACAGATATAATTTGAAAGTAAATAGTTGAAATTTTCAATTTGATTATTTTGTTTTATGTCATACAATTTTTTTACAATTCAATAGTTACTTAGGGGTTGATTTCCTTGATATTTTTACATAATATATAATTGATTTATTTTATTTTTTATAAATATATTATTTTTCATTTAAGTGATATGATATATTTTTTTAGTGTAAGTCACCGGTATCCGACCCTATTATCAGGGACCGCCTAATCCGTCTCGGGGCTTAGTAACATTTAAAACTCTTCGCCCCTCCATGCATGTGTGTTTAGTGGAATAGAACCCGAAAACTCTTTCCACATACTCAACCTGTGATGCAAATTGAGTTACAACCCGTAAGTAAGTAATATGTTATTTTAAATACACATTTTAGCGTTTAGGTTAAGATTATCTAATAGCATCTAGCTTTCATATCAAAAAGAAAAATTAGCATCTAGCTTATTTAATTAGCATTGAGGTTTAGATTAGTCAGCAATTCATAATCAACTTCTCATAATCTCAATCTCATCTTATTATATACAATTTTCGTCCCAAAATATAAATCTTTTTTAAGTGATTATTTTATCTTAAAATATAAACCGTTTTGAAAAATTTAAGGAGTAATAAATAACTTTATTTCAATATTACCCTTATTTATATAGGATATAATAACTACTTTCATAAGTTATTTTTAGTTTTTAAATAAATGATAATTACCCTTGATTTTTTTACTTTAGGAGAATTAACTATTTTCTTAATTCTAGTGTAAAAATTTTAAATAATTTATATTTTGAAATAGAGATAGTATTTCTAAAATAGCAGGTTAAATGATGAATAAAATAATAAATTTTAAATATTATTTACTCATAAAATAAAATTATAACAATAATCTGAGATACATTAAAAGGAAAATAGGATAAAAATTATGTAACCGAGTGAGGGCGTACGAATGGAAGAAAATGACCTGCTATGATATACAAATACAAAGTGACAAAAGCCTCATCTGTCGCTTACCTAGGAGGGAAAGACTTCGTAAGGTCTTTGGAGTAGACTTCCAAGTCCAATTGTCTATCAATAATCATACCAATTAACTATCATTTTCTTTTCATTTAAGTAATATTTTTTTTATTCATATTATTTTTAAAAATAATATTAATAATTATATTAATTTGTAAAGATGAAATCAGGTAAACAACGCGGAGTTTACCGTTGAATTGACAAACTTGGAAGGATCCATTATTAATCATGGACATTTTGGAATTTAAAGAAATTGACTTAATTTTTTTTTCTTCTTAATTATTAAAATATGGCAATAAATTTTAAACTTAAATAATTATGTGGGAGTGAGAGACTCTCTATCACAAATGAATAAAAAAATAGAGGATAAAAATGAACTATGTTTAGTAAAATATATAACAAATAAGATAATTGTGCTTTATCCTTGTGATAAAGACAAGTCTAATTTTTTTTAAAAAAAAAAAAAAAAACTCTTTTCAATATTTAAAAACATAAATTTAAAAAATAAAGGGACTAAATCAAAATTCATAATTCCTCTCTAAAATATATCTAGTTTTATCTATAGTCGTTAAACTTGTCCGTTCTGTTGAGTCAATCAAGAGAAACGTTAAACCAAATTTAAAAATCAACCGATCTTGGTTTTATGTCATTTAATCAACAGAATCGGATTGAATTTGGTAACTTATAGCTAAACCGATCAATCCGCATAAATCTAGTTGACTCAAACTGATATTTTGATATTTCTAATTATTTTTTATTATATTATAATTATTTACAATTTAACTATTTAATTAATATATATTATTACTATTTTTATTACCAATCAATTAAACAATTGACCTACCAATTCATTGAATGATTCATCTTTTCAGTTCTTCAACTAAGTCAATGTCGTAGCAGAGTTAATAACAACCGTTTTATCGTTGGACAAAGACTTCTTTAACTCGTCACTAATTTAGGGCACGTGGCAAGCGTATCAAATACTCATTCTTTTCTATTTTGTTTATTTATTATTTTTTTTGTGTATGTCCAAAACATTTATAAAATTTTTAAATTCATATATTTAAACAATATTTTTTTTCATAATAATATTTATAATTGTTTATTAATGAATGTCTTTTATTAATATCTTAATGAGTTAAGGGTAAAAAGAGTCAAAATAAATTTTATTGACTAATTTCTTAATATGCATGTTTTATCAAACCATGAGTCAAAATAAATTTTATTGACTAATTTCTTAATATGCATGTTTTATCAAACCATGTAAACAAAATAGAACAGATAAAGTATTAAAATGAGAGTCGATTATTATATTACATTATATTATATTATTATATTTATAACTACAAAATTTTTGAAGTACTTTTTACTATTTCTTATATATTTAATTATAATAAATAAATAATATACCTTACTATATGAATATGTTAAAATATACTGGACCATTAATTTAATATTTCAGTTTTTCAATATGTTATTTATTATTTTTATGATTTTGAATTAGTGTGTATTTAACTGTATGAAATTTTATACTTTTTATTTTATTATTAGAGTAACGAAACATTTTTTACAAAAATTAGTTTTTAATCTAACCTTCAACCTTTGAACTATATTTAATTTTATTAGATTAAGTTTCGTTATCTTACATTTCATCAAACATAACCTTATAAAAGGTCTTTTAAGAAAAATGGTACCTCTTGTTATTTATTTGTTTATTTCTTAAATTTGTTTCTGTTTTATTTATTATAATATTTTTTTTAATTAGACCATATATCTTTCCACTATTATTTGTATCTTTATTAAAAATTTTAATATTAATGTTGAAGTAAATTATATTAATGGACATTTAATTATATACTTAGTTTCATTAAAGTCATACAATTTCAATTTTTCCTTTTTTAGTTATTAAAGTTTAATTGTTGTTTCACTCGGAAGTCACTCACCGAAATATGGTTATCAAAAACACTAACATAAGGCTAAAAATAAAATAAAAAATAAAAAATTCATTTGGAAAAAAAATTTCACTCTATCGTGCAATCATTTTCTAGTATAACCTTTCGCTATTAAGTATAAATGTTTTTGGCTCTTCTAATAAAGTGCATTTTTTGAGAATCGAACTTGTATTCTCATCCTTATACGAATTGAAGTCGCTAATCACCTAAACCAACACCTTATTAGTTCTCTGCAATCATTTTAATATGTGATTTTTAGATTTTACTATTTCGGTCAACATATTTCAATAAATAATCTCTCACTGAAGCAAAATCAAAATTTATTCATTAAAAAAATGATAAATTGAAGTTATGTGACATTGATGAAACTAAGTGAAAAATTAGGTGAGGATAAGTATAATTTATCAATCAACAGTATTTCAAGTTAAAGTTAAAAGAGCTTTTTTTTTTTTTTTTTTTTTTTTTTTTTTTTTTCTTGTTAACTAACCCTTTGTTTGGAATAGTGAATTCCCATGAAATTTTGTGACCAAATTTTTGTGTTTGGTATGGAAAAAAAATGAAAAATGCAATTGTATGTATTCAATTATATATATATTTGAATATGTCTAAACTAAATTCTAAAAAAAAAAAAAGGAATTTTCAAATTAATTTTACAAACTTAAACAATCTAAAATTTTATGATAAAATTTTAAATCCTCTTGCCTTTTAAAATTATTATGCCAAAAAGAAAAACAAATGAATTTTTAATTTTTGAATTTATTAAAAATATGAAAAATTCATTTACAAATAAATTCTACATAAATTTTATTTATATATGATTTCCATATTTTGACTTTATTTATACCAGACAAAGCTTAAAATAACAAAAAGGTCAAGCTGATATCATTAGGCTTCTTATTTTGTAGTATTGGCTCTCTCATCCTATAGGCTTGGCGGTTTTAGTTCTAAGAACCCAGGAAACAAAACTAAAAGATATGTTTACTTACAGAAACTAATTTTTGTCTTCTACGAAAATAATTTTCTTAAAAAATAAAATTAAAAAAATTAAAAATGCATTCACTTGATAATAATAAAAAATTATATTTTAATTTAAAAACTTCACAAACATTATTCATAACTTTTATAATTAGAAGAAATAAAATATTACAAAATAAATTTACAAAATTATTAAAAGAAATAAATATATTGTAATGTTTTTAAATATTTTATAAAAAAAATGGCTATGGTTTGTAAAGTTAATGGATTACAAAAGAATAACTCTAATTGCGAATATTTTGCAATAATTTTTAATAATTTTGTAAAACTTTTTTTTTTTTAATTTTTGGATTAAAAAATAATAGCTCCGACTGCTAATATTTTGTAATACTTTCTAATAATTTATAAAAAGTAGTTAAAATAATAAGTCAAATTACTATAATATTTTATAATACTTTCTTATTCTTTCTAAAAAGTAATTTTTTCTTTAATAAAATTGTTTGATTATAAAATAATAATTTCAATTCTCAATATCTTCAAATACTTTCTAATATATTGTAAAAGATCGCCAATATTTTGTCATAATTCTAAGGAAATTTGTGAAACAATGTTCTTTTTTTAAAAATTTCCGGATTACACAATAACAATTTCGGTGACTTTTATTTTATAATATTTACTAATATTTTATAAAAAACAGTTGTTTCTTACAAAAGTGGGTGAATTATAAAATTATAGCTTTTCTTATCAATATTTTGTAACAACTGTTTTTTTTTTTTAAAATTACTAAATTATAAAATAATAAACTCAAATTTCAATATTTTGGCCAATTAGGTGTGGTCTATTTGATCTTTCTACCGACTATAAAAGTATCACCAATTTAGTGAATATTATTTAAAGGGAAATGTTGCTTCCTGTTGTGTAGTCTACAAAGTTATTTTTATCCATCACGCATCTTGTACATCCAAAAATTTCAATATTTTGTCAAAAGTAGTATTTCTTTTTAAACTCAAAGACGATACAGCAAGCCCCTTATAATATATCCCACCAATTCTTTTTCCTTTGATTTTGACCGTGAATTCTTTTTTCTTTTTTAATTTTAATTTTACTAAATCAAAACTGATTAATTTTTTGATTTAGAGTCAGTTGGGCGTGATATAATTAATCTTTTCATTTTCTATAATAATATGGAGAGTATGAGGTTTCAGGTAAGTACTTTAAACTATAAGAGTTTTCACTAATTTAATGAATTAAAAAGAAGGACTACTCTTATTTTGTAGCCTATTATATTATTTCAACCCATTGAGCTTCACTATAAAATAAAAGAAAAAACAGCTTTCGCGAGATATATATATATGTGTGTGTGTGTACCGCGTGAGAATATGAGAAAATAATGAGATTTTTGACGGCGTCCTCGATGAAGTTTAGAATATCCTAAAATAACATCAGTGATAGCCAATTGAAAAAATTACATTTTATTATTTGATTGGATATAATTTATAAAAATTATTTTCTAAATAAATACATATAGATAATTCAGGATTTCAAAATTTTAAGTTTTATTTTTTAAATTTTATTTTTTAATAAATATAGATGATAATGAGACATTTGAAAATTTTTATCAAAATTTTAAGTTTTATTTTTTAAATTTTATTTTTTAATAAATATAGATGATAATGAGACATTTGAAAATTTTCATATTTTATTTTTTAAATTTATTTGATTCTATTTTGATTATACTTTAAAATATTTTATTTAGGGGAGAGATTAAAAACACATTATTTTTATTAATATCTTTTTCTTTATGTTTTTATGTTTGTAGTATTTTTTTTCTTTATTAATTTTTATTTAGGAGAGAAATAAAAAATATATTATTTTTATTAATTTTTTTTCTTTATATTTATATGATTTGATGGAATATATTATTTTAAAAATAAATTTTCATATAGAATATACATCATTTCTCTAATTCCTAAATAAATTAAAGCAAATTCTTCACGTCAAACACTTAGAATAAACCTTCCTACCAACAAATTTTTAATTAATGCCGATTACTAATCACTCATGTACAAGTGAAATTCAATATTCAATATGATAATAACTAATAACAATGTGAAATAAGTAAAAATCAAATGGGAATATTTTTTAATTAATTTATTTATTTATTTTAAATTTGCAACTTAGGAAAATTGAGAAATAAAACTAGATCCTAGCATGATTTGTTTTGTGATTTTATTAAATTACAACCTTTTCAATTAAAAATGGATTGATTTTTGAAATTTAAATATCCAGTTTTTGAAATTTAAATAAGTAATTTTTTAATATAATTTATTTGTTGTTATATGTTGAGTTCTGAAAAAAAATTCTATTTTTAATAACAATTTTAGGCTTCATTTGTTTTCGTAAAATAAATTGCAGAAAAATATTTTCCACAATTTTCTGTTGTTTGGGGCGTTCAGGAAAATAAGTCAATGGAAATTATTTTCCTATCAAAGGAAAATTAAGTCATTTTTTAAGAAAAACAACTTTCCATTTTCGAGAGAGTAAAACATTTTTCGAACATTAGCAAACCTTTTGATTTATTAATCATAGTCACTACCACCAGTCACTATTTGCCACCGACCACCACCACCGTCTACCACCACCGGCCACCGGCGGCTTTCATAATTTATAGGAGATATTTCAGTCACAGTCTGTCCATATTAAATATCACAGCACCATTGTCCAATAATCATCACAGCCCAGTATTCTTAGCCAAACCCATAGTTAGTTACTTGTACAATAGATCTTATATACTCTCTTGTACAGCAGATATTTGGAATAACAGAGAATTACAGTTTTAAGATGCAATAGAGAATCATAGATCTCTCTACTACTTCCATTCATTCTTTCTTTTATTTATTGATATTGTTCATTGTTCTCTCAAGCTTGCTTAATCCTGCTCATGGTATTAGAGCAGGTTAACTGATCTACTTCTTGGATTTCTGTAATTCAAGAGTAAAATTTGTTTTAGATCTAGTTGAACATCAAGATGATGACTCCAGAAGATGTGGCAAGGCTTATCGCCGCAGTTACTAGCAAAAATCATGATAATGATCCTTTACATGTGAATAACTCAAAATCTCCTGGATTTTGGTTGGTAAATTCTTCATTAAAAGGACCAGAGAACTATCTCTCATGGAGCAGATCTGTAATGGTATGTAAATGGTAAGCGCTCAGGGCGAAGAAACAAGTTAGGGTTATTAATGGAAACATAGCTCAACCTGAATTCACAAGTCAGAGGAATTGAGAGGTGGTTACTAACAGATAGCATGGTAAGCTTCCGTGGACATTAATGATCATTAATGTTGTGTCCAAGGAGATATCAGATGCCTTTGTATTTTGCAAAACTGCAAAAATACTTTGGGATGAGCTAAAACAGAGGTATGGAGAGTGTAATAACCTAATGATTTATAAGATTGAGAGAGAAATTGCAAGTTACAAGCAAGGAAACGAGTCTGTCACAAGTTTTTATACAAATCTCAAAAGAAAATGGGATGAATTACTGTGTTTGGCACCTTTGCCTACATGTTGTGGTCAAAAAAACACAATTACGAAATATGACAACAATAGAAGGCTAACGCAGTTTCTAATGGGACTAGGTGATGAATATGACAATGTAAAGAATCAGATCCTTTTAATGGATACATTTCCTTCAATCAACAAAGCTTATTCCATGATTTTGAGTGTTGAGAAGTGAAACAACCCGAATTTTTATTTTCAAAGATTTTTCAATTAAATTTAATAAACCGACAGCCTAGAAATTTATTTCAATATTTTAATGCGAACACAACACTATGAGAAACTGAACCGAAAACCGATTGAAAAAGCCGAAAACCAATTGAAAATCAAAGATTTGGGTCGAACCGAATCGAATCGGTTCGACCCAAACCATCTAGAAAATTCCCTTTCTTTTTTTTATCTCCAGCACTGCACCTCTACTCCTCGCCCTCACCAGCGCCTCACCTCTACTCCACCTCTACTCCATCCGACACAGCCACCGTTGCGCCTCCTCCTTCCTCTTCTTCTTCCTTCTTCTTCTTCTTCTCTTTGCTTTCTTTCCTTTCTTTCCTTTCCCTTTTCCTTCTTCCTGTGACTGCGCCTGCGTCGACCTCAGCCAGCAACAGCAGGGACGCGAACCACCAACACCTGCGCCACGCCGGTCGCAGCCGCACGCAGCTCCAGCGCCATGCCAGTCGCAGCCGCATGCAGCACCAGCTCGAGTGGATCTCCATCACAGCACCATCTTGTCGCGCCATCGCCGGCCTGCAGCAGCTCCAGCAAGCCTCTGACCACCGGATCACTCCTCTGCCGCCGCTCCAGCGTGCCTCCGACCACCAACAGCTACTGCTCTCCGATCCGGCACGCGTGGAAATTTCCGATCTAGCAGAAATTCGACAATTATATTGGGGTATAAATTAATTTAAATACATTTTAGTTAATTAATTTAATTTTATTAATGATAGTTAATTAAATTTAGTCATTTTAGTTAGTTTAATCTTAATAATTTTAGTTGATTAATTTAATTTTAGTAATATAAGTTAATGAACTTAATTGTATTATTTGTAGTTAATAAGTTTAGTTAAGTTAATGTTAGTAATGTTAGTTAATTAAATTAATCTTATTATTTGTAGTTAATTAATGTAGTTAATTTAATTTGGTAAATATGAGTAGTTAATAGCTTTATAATTTTAGTGTTGATTTAATTAAGGTAGTTTAGATATAATGCTATTGTAATGTATAATTTGGATTATGTGGTGATGTTGAGATTGAAGGAGGATGGGAAAAATGTTGTTTGATTAATTGTCCGACGGATGGGCCGTATGGATTGAATATTTGTGAAATTGTTGATATTTTAACAGGTAGATAGTCCAATTTTTACGGGAGATGCTGTCGAAATTTCGGTAGAAAAATAAAATAAATATTGTTAGAAACTAAAATAGGAAATAAAATATATTGCAGATGAAAACAAATAAAATAGAGTTAGATAGAAAAATAAAAATTTTAGTACAGAAAAGAAATTATTTTAGGTACAAGAAAAGAAAATTAAATATCGAGATTTATATTTACGTAAGAAAAAAATGTAGAATAAATAGAAATAAAATTTCATTAATGAGTGGTAAAGAATATTGGTCTGATAGAATTATTTTTTTTGTGTCGTTCTAAACTTTGCGTAGATTCGGCCGGGGTCCATCTAGGTGCTCCTTTCAGCGACCAGAATCAAAGCTAGAACTTCCACTCTCCACCACTGTGAGTAATAATAAATAATGCATATCACTTGCATTTGCATAACATTAAATTTTTACATTATTTATAACATGAATTTAATATTTTCTCACATAATCATTATATTTACCATATATTATAAGTATTTTCTCATACATTGTATATAACTGTGCATTGGGATGAAATGGATGGTTTACGTTGAATGACTTGTTTGATTAATTGTGCTATGCATATATTGTGCTCTGTTTGTGTGGAATTGGGATGAAGTGGGTCACCATGGGTTTGTGAGGATGGTCAATAAATATGGATCCTGATGAAATTATGAAATTAGACTGTCGGCCGGGTAAATGGGAAATCGGCGCCCCCGTGTGCACCTGATGAACTGATGAAATGATGTTGATGATAAGAGGGAATGTAAAATAAAATATTGAGAGGACTGGTCAAGTGAGGATTAGATCGGTCGGCCAGATATGGGGATTGGCTCCCCAGGTGCACATGTTTGAGTGCACATGTTTGAGAGGATGGCTGTTTGAGAGGAACGGGCCTTCGTCGGGGGTTTAGGTGGAACGCCGTACTCGACTAGTTCCACGTGAATGTGATTATTTGGGAAGGTGATATTGTTTTGTGGTGGCTGATGTAAATCGTTCCATATGATTTGACTGTTGTGGTTGTTCATTAAGTATTAACTAGGGTGCAATTTGCTTGACTGTATGTGGGTGTTTATTATTTATTATATTCACTGAAGGTTGCAAAACTCACCCCCCCGCAACAAACCTCCCAGGGTACTAGGGAAGCAGCTGAATTCGGACTGAAGCTCTGCAATCTTCTTCTCCGCAGAGTTTTACAAATGGTAAACTTTTATATTCATGTTTATTTATATTTTGGGATGTATAAATTATTCTTGTTATCAAGATTATTTTTGGACCTCTCGCAGTTTTATAGGGTTGTGTTTATTTTAATATTGGACTTATTGTTAGCACTACATCTGATAATAAATATTATGTCATTAGCTGGCAGCGTGGAACAGTAGCCCATAACGTGGATTATATTATTTATTGATGAATAGGCCCTGGTTTAACATTATGTGGTTTTTGAGTTTTGGGCCTAGATGTTTGTATATGGGTTTTACTGTTTTGGAATGAAATTGGAAAAGATAGGTAGAACATATTGGTAATTTAGTGCTTATCATATTGGATAATTTAGGCTTACTACGGGCTTCGGGGGCCTTAAGCTTACCTGGGCCCTAGTGCCGGTCCGGCCCATGGAAACGGGTCGTGACAAGAAGCAAAGAGAGGTAAATACATTGAATGTGGAATCTAGTGAAACTTCAACAGTACTGTAACATTGAATGAAATATCAATGCTTATATTCTAGGTAAATACATTGAATGCTTATATTTTTTTTCCATTCTTTTCATATTTAAGAATAAAATTTTTAAATTAGAAATTTTCTATTATTATTAATATTTCTCATAGTCTTATGAGATAAAGACTTTAATATTTTTTTAATTAATTTTCAATATTATAACCAAACAACGGAAAATAAGTCATTTGAAAAATATTTTTTAAGGAAAATGTTTTCCGTGAAAATATTTTTCGGCAAGTTATTTTTCTGTAAGTTGTTTTACGGAACAAATAGAGCCTTTTTTATTTTATTTTTCGTTAATGAATTAATTTGCAACCACTATCACTTTAATTTAGTAAGAGATTTATATATCCCTGGCAATAAATAGATGGCTTCTTAATGATTAAATATTTCTAATTTTCTTGATATTTTTTCTATTATATTCTAAATCTGTTTGACTTGAAAGAAAATAGTGTTTATGAAACTTGAAAAAAACTAGAACTGTATATTTCTGTTTGAGTCATTTTTTGGGGTTTCAAGAATTTGTGTACTTGCATATATTCTTTTTTCTAATGCACTAGGTAAGCAATATTGTCATTATAGCTAAAATAATTACCATTATTAATTTAGATCATCTTCTCATTTATTTTCTTTACCTAGAAGTAAAAAATAATTTATTATTATTTTTCATTATAGTTGCATATTATTATTTTTCATTATAGTTTTGCATATGGATATTAATTTGGGTTTGAGGGCAGGAAATTGAAGATTGAGTGGATAAACTTGATTCTCTTGGCTACTTATTATTACCATTATTAATTTAGATCATCTTCTCATTTATTTTCTTTACCTAGAAGTAAAAAATAATTTATTATTATTTTTCATTATAGTTGCATATGGATATTAATTTGGGTTGAGGGCAGGAATTGAAGATTGAGTGATAACTTGATTTCTCTTTGGCTACTTATTAAGGTTTTAAGAATCTGCATTTATAAATTAGGAACTTAAGGATTAGATCTAGGGATTGGGTTAAATTTTATTTTGAGACAACTTCATTATAAACTAAAATAGAATTAAGTACATCAAAAGAGCATTATAAGTAGTTTATACAGCAAACTCTAATACAAATTAAACAATTGTACTTATTTTAATCTAAATAAAAACTTATATTTCAATATTATGTAGATAAAAAAAATAAAAGAGTACAAGTATATAACGAGAATAGTCAAGGTGCAAGGCACGTCATAAAAAAGACTAGTATACATAAAATGTGTTGATAATATTATTTATTTGTGTTGATTTGAATTTTATAAGATGAATATATATAAAAAAAAACTCATAGAAAAAAGATTTAAAAAAAATTAAAGAAAATAAAAAGGAGAAAACATAAAATGGTAAAAGATGGGCACTAAAATAATAAAAGATCATGCTGCTGTCATTAGGCTTCTGAATTTTGTATTATCCTTTAGCCTCTGAATTCTATTTCATTTTCCATTCCTACGATTTCCAGTTAGATTGTGACCGGTTTGGATGATACTTCTATTTTTCCAAAAATCTGATTCAAATCCATGGTTCTAGGCCTTCTGGTTCTGGCCACTTCGACTTGTTTCAAATCTGTCCAAAATCGAATTTTGACCAAGTCTATATAGTTCTAATGAATTTTTCTTAATCATTTTTTGCCTTTTGTTTTTAATTGGTTGGATAAAAATCTCACAACATATTCCGATTAGGGATAAAACATATTAATCATAATCTATGCAAATACTTCTTCAAAATCAATGTGGAATTCCGAAGGGTTAACCCACTGATTAGAAACTTTTTCTTTTTTGTTTTTTTTTCCCTCCCCAATAGTAATCTAATTTTAAAAATTTTAATTATATGAAAAATCAAAATTGAATTACTATTATTATTTTTGAGTATTGGGGAGTCGGGATCTGATTTTATTGTCATATCGCATATGTATTTACCATTAGGCTAATGCCATGGAGCCAAAATATCAATTTAACAATTTTAGTTTTTGAAAGTTGAATTCCAACTTTTAGTTGATACTTTTTCAAGAAGACTAAATTTCTGAATGTAAGCCGTACATACTTTCCATGTACATCTCTTTTTTCAAATAGTGGGAAAATCAGATTTCTATACAAAATAAGATTTTTTAAATTCTATAATAAAAAAAATTACTATTTGATTCTTGTATTTTATCAAAGTACATGGCTTCGCCCTTGCATTTTCGGAAATATATAGTTTTGTCTCTAATGTTTTACCTTCATTACATTGTTATACCTATGGATGATAGTTTTACTCAATCCCAGAATACCCAATTCGATTTTGGCGGATTCGAATAGTGACTAAACGAGTTTAAAACGAGTTCGAATGTATTTTTATTATCTGTATTGGATTTGGATTCAAGCACCAGGTATCCGCTATCCATCACCCATTTATTAATATTTCAAAAATATTTAAAATTAATTTTTTTGAAAAGACAATTGTGTATGTCTTTTTAATTATAATTAATGCTATACATATATTTAATATTTATATATATTATTTATTAAGTCAAAATAATAATTTTATAATTTTTACTTACTCTTTACTCGTGAAAATAAAATTAAAAAAATATTTTTAATGCTAAACAGATTTTTAAACCAGTTCAAATATTTAAATAGATAATTATAATCGTGTTTGGGATGAGTCCGAGTACTAAAGTTGAATTTCTAAACGGATTCAGGTCCCTAATTTATAATCAGGTTTAGATTTGGATAGTGCATTTTAAGCGGGTTCTGACCCATTGCATCCCTAGTTACACCATTCCGTTAATTTTTTTTTATACTTTTTACCGTTAAGTACAAGGACAAATTAGTTAATTTTGGCAAAATATAACAAAAAATAGTAAATAAATACATGGATAGATTAGTTAATTTTGAAAATATAGGAACAAAATAATAATTTATTCACAAAAAAAAGTATAAAAATTTGACATAGAGATGGAAAAACTTGTCTAGACTCGATCTATGCTCTTACTTCTGAACCAAAAAATGAAATTAAAGATTTTTTAAAAAGTTTTCCGACTTTATCCCTTTTTTTCTTAGTGTAGAGTCAGAAATATCCTCATTTCAATAAGAATACTGAATTTCATTGGTTTAGTCCATAGGTCGGGATATGGATCAAGTCTAGGTAAGTTTTTCCTATTGTAATATAAGAAAAAAAAAACATGGGGACAAAACTATGTATGTCTGAAGATATAAGGGGCAACGTTATATATTATGGTAAAATACAGGGATAAAATCATAATTTTTCCTAGAATTCATTAAGTTTTGAAATTATGTGTATGACTAAGACAATTAAGCATAATGATATCAGAAAAAGCAACCTTCAGTCAGGGATAAGTAGAAATTAGTTAATCTAAGGCTTAATACATAAGCTCACCCCTATACTTTATGTAAAAAATCTTGTGACACCCTAAACTTTTATATGATCTATTAAATGCTTCAATTTATAAAATTTTACCTATTATATACTTCATCTTGGAAACGTTATTCCGTTAAATATTCAACTTATAAAATTAGATCGATTAAACCAACTGATTTAGATAAATTTAATTGGGTTTTAAAAATATTTATTTCAGTTTTAGATTTAATTAAAAATAGGATAGAAAAATTTTCTATTCGATTCAATTTTCAATAAAGTTGGAAACAAAAGTAATTTTATTCAATTTGCTTTAGTTATATAAAGCAATTAGTATGGTTTGGTTAATTTTGACTGAATCGACAATTTACAAACCACTAACTCATCCCATGAGTTGTATAATTGGATCACATTGGGATGCAAGTTTTGTTTCCAATGCAACTCCTGGCATAGATAACGATGAACACAATCACTGGCGGGATATCATAGTAAGAGAGAGACAATAAGGTTCATCCAATAGTAGAAAAGTTTGTTTCAAGATCTAATATTCTGATGGGATTGCTTGAGTTTTAATTGGCAAAATTGAAAAGAAAGAAATAGGTAAGGACCAAAAGGTCCCTTATTTCTAGATTAATTTTATTCGCATGAAGTGCTAAAAACAACATTATTAGAATTTGGAAATGGGTGGATAGGTTTTCAACAACTCAACTAAGTAGATTTATATTTTTGTATTTCTATATTATAAGTCAAAGTTCATATCCTAATGATTCCAAAATTAATTTTAGATTAAATTGGATATCTAGTGAAAACTTGAGGACTATATTGCAGGGGTGTACAAAACTATCGAACCGAAAACCGAATCGATACATTTCAATTCGATCAGCTATTTAAAAGAGGCTCGATTTATCGGTTCATTCGGTTTGAACTAAATTTATATTCGATTTGAGTTGATCTCGCAGAAATTCATCGCCTGGATTTAAACTACACCGACATGGTAAAAATCGACAAAACTGACTGGTTCGGTTTGAATCGATTTAGTCTGTTGTCAGAAAAATTCAGTTTATATTATTTATCTTAACCGAACCGAACCAACGGTTTGCACCCGTACTATATTTTGTATTTTATCCTTTGTACTATAATCAAATAGTATCACAAACGAGCTATTATGCACTTAATGATTTCTTTAACCTTGATAAGATAGTAGTGTTGAGATAGTTTCCATTACTAGAATAAGGCTTTGTAAGTGGACAACTAAAAATTATTTTTAAACGTGTTATATCACTTTGGTATGCGCACACAGTATCCTCATTTAATGCTTTAAGAGTTTAGGGCTAATTTTCATCAGCCGTACTTCAAATGAGTACTAATATACCTTGTTGTTACTAAACTATGCTTTGCAACATAAAAATTGCCCAACGTCAATCTATATAATGCTAAAATTATCATATTTTTTAAAAAATCTCATGATCTACTAGAATGATATACAGTATTCTTAAATTTTTCACTTTTTGAATTTTTATAAGAATTAAAAGATGATTGATTTACCACAATTATATTTAAAAAAAAGTATAAATTAAACTTTTATTATTTAAGAGTAAAGAGATAGTTTCAGTATCAGATATAAATATTTCAATTAAAATTCTATTTAAACTTTATTATTATATTAATTTTTTTATTTTAGTTATGAATATCGAAGAATCTATGTTATTTTATATATAAAATTTTATTTTTAAATATAATTTGAGTTAAATATGTTAAAACTTAAAAATAATCATAAGCAAGTTAAGTGGGTCGTATATAGGTGGACAAGACCCACTTACCATGCTTATGATATTAAGCGGATTGCACGGATCGTATACGGGGTCAATATGACTCATTTAATCTGCTTATAATATTAGATGGGTTATACATATTGTCAAATTTCACATGATTATTAAATTGATTATGTTCGTATTGACCATTATCGTATCACGTGTTAGGTGAATTCGTGTCGAACTCGATATGCCAATCTGTTTTGACACCCCTAAATTTCATAGACAAATAAGTTGAAGAGTTCTCGAATATAATATAATTACTGAAGATAGAAATATATTTTCATATCTAATGTGTCATATTTGTTATTTTTTGGTAAAATTAAATCGGTGTTAGATATCTTTTACATCAAGTTTAGAAATAATAAAATGAATTAATGTTAACTCAAAACATTCAAAAACTGTTGTGGAATAAGGCCATAGTATAAAATTTAATAAGCACAAATCATTTAGTATATGATAGGAAAAAAAAATTCTAAAAGGCAGTTGATTAAGTATTTTATTTAAACCTGATTATTGGGTGCAAATCAATTACCAGATGCATGCATGATAATTAGTGAATCAAAAACTACGAAAAAAGAAACCTACGAGCTGTGACTCAGTTGACAATATAGGTTGTGACTAAATCTCATTAAATCTCGGGTTCAATCTCATTATATGCATTTGTGGGGAAGGGCGAAAAGTCTTAACTGTGATTAAATCCCTAGCTGAATTAGACGGTTCTAGTAATAGGGCTCGGATACCAGTGGTTTGCAAAAAAAAAAAAAAAAAAAAAAAAAAAAACTTACGAAAAAAGAAACCTAAACGAGCTGTGAACTCAAGTTGGACAATATAGGTTGTGAATAAAATCCTCATTAAATCTCGGTTTTTCCAAATCTCATTATAATGTATTTGTGGGGAAGGGCGCAAAGTCTTACTGTGATTAAATCCCTAGCTGAATTAGACGGTTCTAGTAATTAGGGCTCCGGATAACCAGTGGTTTGCAAAAAAAAAAAAAAAAAAAAAAAAATACTTACGAAGAAAGAATAGAAAATTTCACACCTAGAAAGATAGCGTAATATGTTTTTCTCAAAAAAAAAAAAAAAAAAAAAAAAAAATACTACGAAGAAGAATAGAAAATTTCACAATAAGAAAGATAGCGTATATGTTTTTTCTCTTTTGATTTGAGAAAATAAAATTCAAATTTTATTATTCATCTAAATTAAGATAAGCATTTCTCGTTAAGATAACTTACATAATGCCTTATCAACGAATAACTCTTATGATAAATAAACCTAGTACCAGGAAGAGAAATAAAACAAATAACTCTAGGACAGTCATACATTCCCAAAGCAACACATAAATAATATTTTAATTTGCTTGGAACTTCAACACCAACAATCTAATAATAAGAAAGAAAGTTGAATTCAGATTAGAAGGAAATTACCTAAAATTTTCAACCTTAGAATCCTTCATTGAGAAGGGGAAAAACAGTTAGCATGACCAATTCAATATATATGTATAAAGAAGCATCAAGAAAGACCAGCTGACCGCAAATTGATATTTGAAACTCTAATTACTAATAATTAGACCAAAAATCAAAATCACAGCTAGATAAAGCTTGAATTGGAAAATTCTCCATATGCATGTAAATTTCCAAGTAAAAGTCCAAAATCAATAGAAAATAAAAACAAAAAAAAAGAAAAAGAAAAAAGGAGGTCACGTAAAGATTCCAAAAGACCTGTCAATGTCCATATGAGAAGTTAGTCTCTTGTGACTTTATGATAAACCGCGTGGGTTCCACCCATTCGATCGAGAGATATCTGAGCAGCGATTCTTTTCCAGGCCCCACCACAATTTTTAAGGGTGGTGACCAAGTCTTCCCTTCTGTTTTCTTCTTACATATCGTCAAGAAATCGAAGACACATATTATCCTCCTTAATTATAAATATCATTCTAAGAGTGTATGCAACTGCAAGGGCAATATTTTTATTTTCTTCATCAAAACATAAAATATCATAGCATTAACTTTCACACACACTAACTAGCTAGTTAGTGTATCCAAATATATATGGAGGAAATGGCATCAGAAATGGATCTTCCCGGATTTCGATTCCATCCCACTGAAGAAGAATTGCTCGATTTCTACCTCAAGAACATGATTTTTGGGAAAAAATTATGTTTCGACGTAATTGGATATCTCAACATTTATCATCATGATCCTTGGGAATTACCAGGTATAGCTGATCTCATTGAATTATACAATGAGATCAGAATTCATTTACTTCTGTGCCTAAAAATTCAATCTATTATCAAATTTCTGAAAGTTATTCCAATATAAATGAATCAGAATTCATTATTTATCTTATGTTTTATGTATAGGGTTGGCTAGGAATGGAGAGAGAGAATGGTACTTTTTTGTGCCAAGAGACAGGAGACATGGTAGCGGAGGAAGGCCTAACAGGACTACAGTAAACGGGTTTTGGAAAGCTACTGGTTCTGACCGGAAAATTGTGAGCTTATCGGACCCGAAAAGGATTATCGGTTTGAGAAAGACTCTTGTTTTCTATAAGGGAAGAGCACCAAGAGGCTCCAAGACTGATTGGGTCATGAATGAATATCGCCTGCCTGATTCTTGCCCTTCACCCAAGGTACTATATATTTATAATATATGGGCAATGTGTATATATTTATGCATGGAAATTATTAATAGCTATTTTAAAAAATATATATATTATTAACTGCAAGAAGATTTATAACTTAATAACCATAATTGAAACCATCAATTATTAACCTATAAATATTCAGACTAGATGTTAATGAGATGGTGCTCTGATTAGTCTTTTCACTTATGTGAAGAGTGAGTGGTCTCAAGTTCTAGTCTTTTCAATTACAGTTGATTTCACCAATTTAGTGAGCCAAGGGGAGGGCTACTCTCTATTGTATAGCCTATAATATTATTTCGGCTTATAAAAATCTATAATGAATTAAAAAAAAAAATTCAGTATAGATACATATTTATTTTTCACAAAAGAAAATTGTAGCTGAGGCGACGACTTTGGTTATGGAGTCAACTTTTGTCATATTTGGGAAACTGCCACGTAAAGAGTATTAATTAATTAGTATCTTTAATATTTTAATGCAGGACATAGTGCTTTGTAAAATATATAGAAAGGCAACTTCCTTGAAAGTGCTAGAGCAAAGGGCAGCAATGGAGGAAGAGATAAAAACAACGATCAATACATCTTCATCATCTTCATCACCATTATCCTCATTGGACATGGACACTATGTCCTTCTATAGTCAACAAGAAGATCCAATCTCTATGCAGCTTCTGGTTTTCAAGAAAGAAGAAGGAGAACATGTGGTTATGGTTGAAGATAGAAAAATTAGTGATAATGATAATTATAATAATGACAAAAACAATAGAGATGAAAAGCCTAATAAGGAGATAAAAGGGTCTTCTTCTTCTTCTTCTTCTCTACAATTACCAATGGGCAAGGACAAGCTACCAGAGCTGGAAGTGCCAAAATTAGGCATTGACTGGAGCCAAGACAACTTTTTGTTCAATAGTCCTTGGTTGCAAAGTCTAGCCCAAAATCTGACCCCTTATGCCAACATTTTGAATTTTTAGATCTAATTTATAATTATGTCTAAGTAATAAGCAAATATTTATATATTCTGATTTTTGTAGATATGATTTTCATTTACATCCCAAATATTAGGACTGAAGAAGAATCTTGAAGTTAAATGTGTTTAAGGTCAGAAGGGGTGTGGTGATAATTGCCAATGTATGGAAGCATTTTGTTTATCTTGTTAATTAATGAACAAGTTTTAATCTACTTTTACAACTTAATAACCAGTGTTTATAATGTGAAAGTGAGATGCCTTTTTGAGTTTTGACAGAATGCTTGTGTGATCACAGCCTATTCCTTTGATAATCATGGATTTGTAGACTGCTTTTGAGCAAACTTCAACCTCATATATGACTTAATTAAACACCTTGTTTTGTATAAACAAAGTTAGAATTTTACAAAGCTTAATCATCAAGGAAAAAAAAAAAACCAAACTTTAGAGTTTTTTTTTTTTTTTTTAAATTTGGCCAATACTTTTAATTTTGTAAATTAATACTATATATTTTTTTTTTTTTAGTCAACTATGGCTTCTCTCTACAGTTCAATTAGCTGTGGTTGAGTAATATAGTTCTCGAAGCGAATAAACCTATTATTTAGCGGACCTTGGAGTTGCTGACGATCCGAGTTGTTTACCGAGAGTCCATCAAGGGTCCATTAATTATATAAATGTACCAAATTCTTTCAAACTTGTGGTGGGATATGAAGGAGTTTGTTTCAATAATACATTCTTCCAATTTAGAGATTTTAAAAGAAAGGATGAACGACCAAAAATAGCCATATGGATTTGAGTTGGAGTGTTGTGCGACCAACTACAGCCAAATAAGCAACAAAATAACGGACTCTAGACGGAGGTTGTAACTGACAAGTAAAAATAAGTCAGAGACAATAATTGGAAAAATTAAAAGTATTGATTAAATTAAAAATGTTAAAATTTAAACTGTTTTTTAGTGATTTACTCAATTTAAAATATAAAATTAAATTAAATTTCATAATACTATTTTGAAATAAATTTATAATTTAAATTGTGATAGAAAAGGAGGAAGGGACAGTGGTGGACAAGGTTGACAATTTAATGGACTAAATAATTTAATGGATTCAAATGTTGGTAAAATTTATTGCACTTAACTGGAGAAGTACAACCTTCTAGCTATCCCTAAAAATGTTATTTCTCTTTTATAAAGGAAGTTGGATGATCTAGCATTTTGATTTGAGCTTGTTCGGCAATACTAGCCCTTTTTAGTAACTGTTAGTGATTTTACGAGCTCTTATCTGTTTTAATAGCTTTTAGTTGTTAGTTGTTTTTATAACTATTCAGAGTAAAAGTGTTTAGTAAAAATAACTGTTTGATTAGCTGTTGAATTTAAAATGACAAAAAAAAGACATTTAAATATTGATTGAGATATTTAACTTATCACTATACAAGTGAACTCATTATAAAAAAAGAGAGAATTTATATAATGTGTTATTATTTTTCTGTTAAAAGAATCTAAATTTATAGCGTGTAGTCCAATTATATAAATTGAAATCATATCAGAAGTAAAAGTGTTTAGTAAAATATAACTGTTTTGATTAGCCTTGTTGATAATATTTAAATGTCCAAATTATGAAAAATGACATTTTAAATATTGATGGATATTTAACTTATCACTAATATCAAGTGACTCATTTTATATAAAAAAGAGAGAAATTTTAAATATAATGTGGTTTATTTATTTTTTTGTTTAAATAGAATTTAAATTTAATAGCGTGTGTCCAAATTATATTTAAATTAATTTATATAATGTGTTATTATTTTTCTGTTAAAAGAATCTAAATTTATAGCGTGTAGTCCAATTATATAAATTGAAATCATTATCATTTCTAAAATGATTATAGAATCTCCTCTCATATTCCTCTATTAATTCATTATTAAATTATTTTGTTTAAATTTTTGTGTAAAATAATGTAATTTTTTTAACTTAATTGCAGACTTGCAGCACCATAACAACTATTGAAAAGAAAGACTTTAAACTAATGTTAATATAAATTAATTAAGGATAATATAAGTTAATTAAGGACAAAATTGTCAAAAAGATTTTAATCAAAAAATGGAAATGCTAAACATTAGGTGGATTAACGTTTTAATAAACGCTATCTTATCCACTAATAACTATTTTTCATACTACCTTATCGACTAACTTACAAAAATAGTTTTTTGACGTAGTCAAACTCTAAACCCTTCCTCAAACGTTATTGCTGAACAAAGTCTTTATGGGAAGTGAAAAATCTCAAATTTGAATTTTTTTTTTATTTTTTTTCACTAATTTGATTAGCGTTATTTAAAGGAGAGAGATAACCTATTGTTATAAAACTTACAAGGTTATTTCAACTTATTTGGCATTCAAGGAATAAAAATATCATAATAAACTAAAACATAGTTATGTTTTTAGGAAAAAAAAATATTTATTCAAACATAAAACGTTTATTTGAAGAATAGTGATTTGTTTTAAAACCATGTAAGATTGCTTAATGGTTTACTAGTTCCCATTAAATATTTATTTCTTTCAAAATAAAAAATGTTAATTAAAAGAAAATACTTTTGAATTTGACAAATAATTTATTTGGCGCTGAAAAAAATCCAAAAAAAAAAATGGTAAGTACATATATATATATTTTTAACTCACACTAGTCTTTTTATAAGGCGCGTTGTATATTGATTATGTTCGTTATTCATACTCGTTGAATTTTTTTATGTCATTGCTCCCTGTTATTTGTTATTTATACTCGTTTTTATTTTTTAATATTAAATATTGATTATAATTTTTATTTTATATTATTTAAATTTTTATAATGGTAAAAAATTTTTTCATATGAGATTAATGTGAATAGAATATTATAAAAAATAATTTTTTCTTTTGTTATCTCTTTTCTAAATAAAATATTATAATTTTTTGGATATTAATTAGATTTTTATAATGTTAAAATAAAATTTCATATGACGTTGATGTGAATATAAAGAATATTATAAAAAATTATTTTTTTCCTTTTTTATCTCTCTTCTAAATAAAATATTTTAAACTATAATAAAATTTTTTTTTTTCCTTTTTTTTTATCTCTCTTCTAAATATAAATATTTTAAACTATAATAAAAATCATATCAAAATATTTAAAAAAATAAATTTTGAAAAATAAAATATATTAAAATTTCAAATGTCTTTCCCTATCATAATATATTTAAAAAAAAAATATTTAAATAAATTTTTTTTAAAAAGAATAAAATTTAAATTTTTGAAATGCTTAATTACTATTTATAATATATTTTATTTAAATAATAGTATTTTAATAAAATGATTTTAGTCAACTAAATTAAATATAAATTTTATTAATTATCAAATGATTAAGGGTTATTTTAGTAAATATTTATATTTTATCTAAGAGTACGGTCCAGTTAAATGCTTATTTATTCTCTATATTCCTAACATTTGTATATAAGGTTATATAATAATATAATATATAATATGTTTGAAAAAAAAATTAAATTGATATTTTCTTTTAATTTTTTGTTGAATATAATTATTAAATCTAGTGTTCTAATGTTTTTTTAAATTTTTACAAATTATATTGAGATGGGAAAACTTATATGAGTAAATCCTATATTTTTTAAAGTTTATAAAAATAATTTTAATAAATTATATTTAGTCAACTAATAAATATAATTTTATAATTTATCATGATTAAGGTTATTTTAGAATATTTAAATTTTATTAAGAGTACGGTCAGAAATCTTATTATTCTCCTATATTCCTACATTTGTATATAGTATAAATAATAAAATTAATATGTCTGAAAAAAATTAAAATGATATTTTCTTTTAATTTTTGTTGAATAAATTATAAATCTAGTGTCTAAATTTTTTAAATTTTTACAATTTAATTGAGATGGAAAACTTTTATGATTGAGTATCTAATCTTTTTAAAAGTTTATTGTTGATTTGGACACCCAAAATGTGACTCAACTAACATTGGATCCCACTTGAACCTAGTTAGACGCCTACATAGTATGATATGTCATCATTAACTTGTGAAAAGTTGAAAAAATGACAAAATTACCGTTTTATCCTAAGCTTCTGCTTATCCTCTGTGGTTCTCAACTGTCCTTTCCTTCTCTGCAGAAAATTTTACCGCTGTTAGCCACAAACCTATTTATCTTTCTGCTTTGTGGTTGTCTCAATTTTTATTTAGAGCAACCACATAAATTGAGCGAGAGATTTATTGAACTCAAATCAAGTTCTGAGCCTTAACGGGAACTATGTATAAATTCACAATATTTTCTAAATGATTGGTTGATGTCTTTAGTTTATTTCTGTTCTTAAATTTTTAATGATTAAATAAAATATAATAAAAATATTATGATCCGATTTTGTACCAAAATTCATTATTCAACATCAAATACGCGGCATAAGTACTATAGCTAGGGATAGTCTAAAGTGTCTCTTGAATTAACTAATTTAACAATAATTGGCGCTAAATAATGTAAGGAGGTTTGCAACCGACTCTACAGTAACTAAAAAAATTATCACTGTAATAATAAAAGTGGTGCTAAAGGCAGCGCCAACTGCTGCTATAAGTAGTAGGAAAAATTATTGAGGCAGTTCCAACTGTCCCCATATTTGGTGGGAAAAATTATAGAGGTAGTTTTAGAGGCACAATCCACAGTACTAATAATTGATAGTTGAAATTTAAAATTACGGCAGGAATTTAATTAGGTGCGGTTGAAATTGCCGTTACATCTTACCAGAACAAGATGACGGGAAATATATGGCTATTTAAAGATAAATACGCAGAGACATTTATAACTGCATCTAACTTATTTGTTGCAGCAGGTGAAAACGCGGAAAAACAACTGCCCTACCATACGAACTACCCCGACGTTTGGAATAATCACCACTACATTGTAGAGATAGGGTTGTAGCGGCAGTTTTAATAACCGCCTCGTAGAGGCGTTTAGGACCGCCTATACAAAAGAAACCGCCTCCAAAACTCTGATTTCCTGTAGTGCATATAATTTACTTTTTTGTATTTTCATATTCACATTTTCTAATTTAATCTACAGATCATGCAAACTCACCTTGGTAGGGATGTTAGGGTCCAACTGACCGACTCGAGTCTACCTGAGTGATCCAATCCGAATACAGTATATATGGTATTTTCCTTGCATATTCAACAAGGTTTTAAAATGTTTCCTCATCCAAATGAATAAATTATTAATTTTGCATTATTGAAATGATTGTTGTGGGATTAGAAGGCAAGATCCACTTCTTTGGCTTAATTAACTAACAATCTCTTAATTTGTAGCATGTGGTATTATTGAGTCCGCCATGTGCTCTCTTCTTAATCTTTATCATTAAACTTCCATCTTCCTTTTAAAACAAAATATATATTATATGTGGCTGGTGAAATTGAAATCAAGTAAAATTATAAGTTTATTTGTACCATTAAATTTTATTTATAGAAATTTACAAATCTAATTAAATTTTAATGTTTAATTAGGATGAAAACCTTATTTAGAATAATTTTATGGAATTAATTATATATACTTGAATCAAATTTTATTGAATTTGTAAATAAATTCTAATCTTAAAAGATGTACAACTTATTAAAGCTAATGGATTCTTATATATAAGCTAGTCAAACTACATATCCAAATTAATTATATTTCCTAAAAAAATAAATTATATATCTACAAGAGCATTGGCGTTTATCCAAATATGAAAATTCATCTGTAAATTAAAAATTCCAAATAGTAACTAAAAACTGTATAAGAAAAAGACTGAGAAAGAATTTTGTGAATTTAGTATTTATAAAGTATGATTTATACAATATTTGATTGATATATACAATATTAATATATGGTATGATGACTAACTAATTGAAAATGTTGAGAAGGGAAACTCTAGTTTTGATCAATCTTCTAAAAAGACTATGAGTTCCTTCTTCAAGATCTTGAATACAAAGCTCCAAATTCTTTAGATGACTTTGAACATTCTCTGCATTATTATCATATTTGGATCCAACAAAGGATTCCAATGCAGAATCTGCCGTTGCAAATTCATTCACATCTAAAACTCCTTCTTCTTCTTCCTCATCAGAAGCTATTCTCTTATGAACCATAAGCTTTGAAACTAAAGCCCAATTACTTGACTTGGAAAACAGACCCTTTGGTGCTCCATACACAAATGACAGAAAGGATTTGAACACAGAAAGAGTAATCACTTCAACCTCTTTTAAAATACTAATTATCTTTCCAATATCATCACTTCCATTTGAAGACGAAAAGCATTTCTTCTCCAAACCTTTCAGATTACTCAAAGCCTTTTGAATGGACTTCTTAGCCATCTTTCTGGAAGTCAAATATTTCTTGACCTCAATTTCCACACCATTTTGCCTTCTACGGATAGTCGACTCAAGTTCCAGAGTATACTCCTTCGTTTGCAACAAAGCATCTTTAGCGGCGTTACAAACGTCGAGAAGTCGAAGAGATCCGTCAAGCAACTCATCAACGCATTTACGGTTCTGATGATGCGCTAATAACGCTTGTTGAGTTAACGGCAGAAGAAGCAATTTATCAACGCAGTCATGCAAATCTTGAAGATGGGTAAGCTTGTTGGCTATGGAAGTTGATGATGACGTGGAAGCAGCATCAGAAATCCTTAATCTGGATATATGGTCATCCAGTTGTGCAATAAGAGGGTGTGGTCTTGAAGGTAAGCTATCTGAGCGATTATGGAAAAAGGTAGTGTTGGCCATTTTTGTTTCTTGGTGAAGAGAAGAGAAGCTTTTGCTGTGATTTTTGGGTTTCAAATGGAGACTATATGTATATATATGTATGAAGGGGAAAAGGAGACAGGAGGAATCTCAAATCCTCGATAATCTTCATGGCATTGTGATTTCGATTTGGATCTAACACACAAATCTCAGCCATGTCTTCGCAATGTCTGTCGCCAACCATTTCTCCAGCTCATAAGTAAATTAAAAATGGGCAAATGGTTTCTGATAACAGAAATGGCATTCAATAATTGAAGCGCACGGGTTGCATTTGCCTGGAAAGAATAAGATGAAAGGTGTTATTTGCTTGCAATTTAGAAGCATTACTGTTTAGCCTTATATGTGAGACAAGACAATTTTCGTTTGTTCGATTTTTGAAGGTTGCTATTTTGCTAAGTGCAGTACCAGCATATGCTGTTATAAATGTGGTGCTCCTGTTCTTTTTTTTTTTTTTTTTCAAGCAAATGTGATGTCTCAATGTTAAGGATATATAAGCATATTTACATACTTGATGATTAATATATATTAACAATAAATGTATAAAGTAAATAGTAACGACTTCATATAAATACAAAAATATAATATATTTTTTAAAAAAAATTTAACTATTGAATTTCCAACAATTAATTTCTAATTTACTACTATTCTTTCAAAAACAAAAATTCTATTTTACAATTATGGATGTCAAGATGAGCTAGAACAGGTAAATACTATTTACCATGGTTTTGAAAATCGCATGGAATGGGTCAGTCTGACTGCTTTAATTGAAAATTGAACTATGGTCCAAATCTGAGTTGGATTAAAATCGGAAGGTCAAAAACTGCTAAGAACTGGTGAAATATTTGGATAAGAACCAGCACACTAGCAAAGTTCTAAAAAAAAAAAAAAAAGAAAGGAATAGATGAGAGAAAATTGGAGCGTGCGGGTTGATCTAGATTTGGATGGTGGCTGGATCACCTTCACCTAAAGCGGCTCGCCAAGTTGTTTGACTTGGTGCCAGCGGTTAGACTGACCAACCACCCTTGCTGTTGATTTTTCTCCTCACAAGTTTCTCGTTCTTCCTATTAACTAGTCCTATGAATCCTGCCATTCATCACAGTAGGAACCAAATCGCTTAACGAGGCAAGGCAGACATTTCGTCAATCATATGGAGTAGTTTAACATTCGGTGAAAACTTACCGCTAAAAACCAGTGAATTAATTGCATGAATTTCAAGGCCATATCTGATTTCTCTAAGTGCAAACATTTTCTTATCTAGCTTTGGATATTTTGTTTGTTTGGTTCCTCTCTCTTTTCTTTTATACTTGTTTATTTGTTGAGAAAAAATTGAGACTTCAATAAAAAAGAGGAATTTAAAGAGTTTGAATTCTTGCCGTGTTTAAGAAAAGAAGTATGATTCAAGTGGTATAATCCTCCTTTAGCCTTATCAATGGCAACAACAACATCAGTTAGCAAATCTAGCAAAACACAATGGTTAGATAAAGTTTTAATAGAAATGTGATTTGATTTGGCTAGGGTATATGCTGATATTAGGTTACATGTAAAACTAGGTATGTAGAGCATATTATATAAGTTTTGGCTTTCATTTAATGGTATAGTAACTGTGTGTGATCAATTTGGCCTCCCTTTGTTTCTCAACCTTAAGTACCATAGAGCATGCTTTATTTATGCTAGGAAAAGGATCCATGAGCAATATTTGATTTTTCACATGATCATAGTTATCATTCAGTCCCATTAAGAATTGCATAAGCCTATCTCCATTTCCAATGTATGCCATTCATCTGGTTGCTCCACAAGTAGGGATAGCAATTATACTCGACCCAGCACGTACTCGATCCAATTTAATCCGATTTTAGCAAGTTCAAATAGTGAATAAATGAGTTTTGGACGGATTCCGGTAATGTTTTTACTATTCGTATCTGATTCGGATTTGGTTCGGGTTCAAGGAATTGAGTAACCGCTACCCATTATCCGTTCAATAAATTTTCAAGAAATATTTAAAATAATTATTTTTTAAAAGAGAAAATTATATATATACATTTTTTAATTATAATTAATGCTATAATTAAAGTAAAGAAAGGAGAATACAAAAAAAAAGATAGATGAAGAATTTCCCTATGAGCAATATTTGATTTTTCACATGATCATAGTTATCATTCAGTCCCATTAAAGAATTGCAAATAAGCCTATCTCCATTTCCAATGTATGCCATACCCCTCATCTGGTTGCCTCCAAACACGTAGGGGATAGCAATTATACTCGACCCAGCACGTACTGATCCAATTTAATCCATTTTAGCAAAAGTTCAAAATTAGTGAATAAATGAAGTTTTTGGAACGGATTCCGGTAATGTTTTTCTATTCCGCTATCTGATTCGGATTTGGTTCGGGTTCAAGGAAATTGAGTAACTCGTACCCTTATCCGTTCAACATAAATTTTTAAGAAATATTTTAAAAATATTATTTTTAAAAGAGAAAATTATATATATACATTTTTTTAATTATATAATGCTATAATTATATTTAATGTTATAATTATATTTAATGTTTATATTATATTTATTATTAAGTTAAAATAAATAATTTTATAATTTTTATTTGCCTTTTATTTTTTAAAAATTAAAATAAAAAATATTATTAATGTTAAATGGTTTGGATTTTAAACAGGTAATTACAATCGAATTTGGAATGAATTCAAATAATAAAAATGAATTTCTAAACCGGTGGAGGAGACGGGAGAGGGCATCTACATCAACAGAGGAGGATAGTTGGTGGCCGTTGTTACGATGACGGCGTTGGTGCCGGAACTGAGGTAGCGTTGTATATGTTTGGCAGATAGTGTCGCTTCTGAATTGAGAATAAAGAGAAGGTGAGATGTTTCAATGGGCAGAAGAGAGAGAGAGCATACGTGAGAGAGAAATCAATCAAATAAATTTGTGATGTGGAATTACTTAAATTCATTAGGATGCTGTCAAAGTAATACCATGTCAGCTTTTAACCGGCTCCTGAGTGAGAAATGGACTAATTAACTTTTTTGTTATTCTCATTAAAGTTTGTGTATTTTTTTTTTATTAACGTATTGAATTATAGGAACAATTAAGCAATATTTTTTTTACTTCAGGAATCACAAGTGAAAATAAGCCTTAGCCAACTCTTCTCATAGTTCCTAAGCACTATTTGTATATCGAATTTAAGATTCATGACTCAACCATATTATCATCCCTCAGCCATTTCTCATATAATGGGAGATCAAAATTAGGTTTAGAACATTGGCTATTGACCAAACCTATTTATCTTTGGACCTAAGAGCAATTAGCATAGATATGCTCTATAAAAGATAGTTAGTTCCAGTAAGGGGTACACTTCCCAGATTAGATGTTTATTTATCTGAATTCACCATTTTGTAGATTTCTAATTCTTCTTACTCTGTTCTTTGTGTTGTCTCTGTCGTCATGATGATGATGAGTTATATTCACTGAAGTGTCAGTTTCCGAGAAGAAGAATGGAGAGAAGTGAACAGTGAACTCTGTCAAAACAGCTTCATAGTACAAGCTCTAATACCATGATCAAATATTCAAGATGAAGAGAACTAACAGAGAAAGTGGAAAAATCTTTATATATATAGTATTGTGTATTGAAGAAGAAGATTAAAGATTCTTTATATGTATTATTGTGTATTGAAGAACAAGATTACAATATATTTAGTTGAGTTCCTTATATACAAGGTCACTATATTATAATTGCTCTGCAACCTCAGCAACGTGAGATAAATAGATTGTAACTAATGTCTAACAAACTTAACCTACAGTTTGTGATTCAGATGGCAATGCAAGCTGGGCATGTGTCAAGAACTTTCAGATTCAATCCTTATTAAACAAATCTGCAGGGAGTAGCGAAATACCTTAACTATAACTAAGCTTCCAGTCAGATTTTATGCGGTCCCTGGTAATAGGATCTGAATACTGGTGATTTACAAATAAAAAATAATAATTAAAAAAAACAACTAACAAACTTAACAAACTATATTGAGGCTTATCTAGATTTTGGGCCTGGTGATGGGTAAGTCATTTTTACATGTAGTCCCATTTACACCGGTTCAACTTTCCACTCCTAACATCTTTAAAAAGACATGACATGATTAGACCAATCAGATTCATGTCCAATCAGATTATACCAAATGCCTTTTATATATATATATATATTGTTAAGTTGAATTCAAATACATAGTTTATAGTTTGTAAATTCTTTTACTCATTGTAAAATTTTATGTTTGAGTTATTATTAACAAATAATTTATTTTCCAAGATGAGAGTTATTTCTTCCACCTTAATATGTGTGTGTATATATATTGTTATAAATAAATAAGTGGGATATCTCAAAAGATTCCTTTGTTTTTTATCCCACAATAATAGTTTTGTTGTTTTTTCTCTTTTCTTGAACAATCATTTGAGCGAAAAGAAGGAGCACACCAGTATTTATCCTAAAAAAAAAAAAAAAAAAAAAAAAGAAAGAAGGAGCAACAGGTTATTTTCTAAAAAAAAAAAAAAAAAAAAAAATCAAAGGCTTATGCACACGAGTGCTCGAGATGAAATTAATTAAATTTAAAATTAAATTAAAATAACTTAATTAAATTTAAAATTAGATTAGGTTGTATCCATGTGCATGGAAGAATCGCACAATATTTGCATGCAGGAAATGAAAAAGAGTTGGCACAAATAAATAATGTAAGATGTCCATGTTACCATGTGCTTAATTATTTATATATTACACAAATCAAATCATCTAAAACACAATTGATGATTATGCACTAGTCATTGCTAAGGCAATTCTTATTAAGCTTTCTGATTCAAATCTGAAATACACGAATATACATATTTCTATATTAGATGACTTTTGTTAAAAAACAGTTTAGGCAGAGGATCAAAGTCAGGATTTCAATACAAGAAAAGTAAAATATTGAAAATAAATATTATGAAAAGCAATTAGTTAAAATTAGGAAGATTAAATCCCTGAATATACTCCCCTGATCCATTTCGTTTGCATAGTTTGACAAAATATGCATATTAAGAATTTAGTCAATAAAAATTATTTTGCCATTTTTTTTTACCCTTAATTCATTAAGATATTAATAAAAATATTTCATGTAATAAACAATCATAAAGGTTATCATAGGAAAAATAATTGTTTGCATACATAAATTTAGAAACATTCCAAATATTATGGAACATTCAAAAAATGAATAACAAACAAACAAAATAGGATAGAGGGAGTATATATTATTTAGTAATTAACCTGCACATATATATAATTTTGGAAGTGATTAGCACATTGCATCAAACTTAAATACAAGGGACGTAAAATATTGGAAGTAAATATTATGATGAATAATTAGTTAAAGATTAAGTAGATTACTCTATAAATTATGAATCTGCTCCTTGAATTTTTTTTTTTTTTTAATTTAGTAACCTGCAAATATAGTTTCTAAAGTGGTCTTATTGCATAAAAATTTCAAGCTGCATAACCATTCTAATTTAGCTATTAATTGCAAATGAAGCTTGCTTTATTGCCACAAGCTGATATCATGGATCTATTCAATCCTTTTTCCTGTTATACGTTTTTTTCCTTTTTTTTTTTTTTTTTTTTTTTTTTTTTTTTTTTTTTTTTTTTTTGGTAAGTTTAATGAAACTGGAAAAAATATTGCAGTCTTTTTTTTTTTTTTTTTTTTTTTTGGTAAAGTTAATGAATGGAAAAAATATTGCAGTCTACATAACAGGATAGCCCTCCCTTTTACTCACCAAAGTGTTAAAAAGCTTTTCATTTCGAAAGAGAACGAAATTGAGATATCTTATTTTCTACACTAACAGAAAAATGAACCAAATTACACCTGATTGACTTTAAATAAGTTTCTTTTATCATTATTAGATTGAATTGTTTTAATTCGTAACATTGCAAATTTATAATTCTTTTTATATAAAACCTATATTATGGAAAAGAAAAAAATATTATTATTTATTAATGCACTCGTGTGGTGCAATTATTAGATGTTATGAGTTGGAGAAGTGGTAGGCAAGAGACACTCCGAAGACATTGCTGAGATTTGTGTGTTAGATCCAAATCCGAAAGATTATCGAGGACATCAGATTCCTCTTGTCTCCTCTTCCAATTCATACATATAACATTTCCATTTCAAACCCAAAAATCACTCTCAAAACTTCAATCTATCTGTAAGCTTCTCTTCGCTTCTCCAACAAATAGAAATGGCTAACACTACCTTATTCCATAATCGCTCCGATAGCTTACCTTCAAGACCACACCCTCTTATTTCACAGCTGGATGATCATATTTCTACATTAAGGATTTCTGATGCTGCTTCCACGTCATCAACTTCCATAACCAACAAGCTTACCCATCTTCAAGATTTGCATGACTGCGTCGATAAATTTCTTCTTCTGCCGTTAACTCAACAAGCCTTATTAGCGCATCATCAGAACCGTAAATGCGTTGATGAGTTGCTTGACGGATCTCTTCGACTTCTCGACGTTTGTAACGCCGCTAAAGATGCGTTGTTGCAAACTAAAGAGTACACTCTGGAACTTGAGTCGACCATCCGCAGAAGGCAAACCGGTGTCGAACTTGAGGTCAAGAAATATTTGACTTCCAGAAAGATGGCTAAGAAGTCAATTCAAAAGGCTTTGAGTAATCTGAAGGGTTTGGAGAAGAAATGCTTTTCGTCTTCAAATGGAAGTGATGAGATAGGGAAGATAATTAGCATTTTAAAAGAGGTTGAAGTAATTACTCTTTCTGTGTTCAAATCCTTTTTGTCATTTGTGTATGGAGCACCAAAGGGTTTGTTTTCCAAGTCGAGTCGTTGGGCTTTGGTTTCAAAGCTTATGATGCAGAAGAGAATAGCTTCTGATGAGGAAGAAGAAGAAGGAGTTGCAGATGGGAATGAATTTGCAATGGCAGATTCTGCATTGGAATCCTTTGTTGGATCCAAATATGATAATATAGAGAATGTTCAAAGCCATTTAAAGAATTTGGAGCTTTGCATTCAACATCTAGAAGAAGGAACTCATAGCCTCTTTAGACGATTGATCAAAACGAGAGTTTCCCTTCTCAACATTTTTAATTAGTTAGTCACAACATCATATATTATATTGTAAATCAATCAAATGTTGTATAAATCAAAAGTTAATCCAGAAGCAAAAGTTCACATAACTCTATCTAAATTTCCCTTTATATATGCCTAAGAAATCTCAAACTTTTTCTTGCATACTTGCGAATTAATGAATCAGTAGCTCAGTTCACGGTAAAATATGTTTGCACTTAATTTCTATCTTCTGCCAAAATTTCAATCCATAATCTTACAACCGCTTAACATTGTATTAAACTAGCAATATACCCGTGCTATGCACGGTTAAAAAAAATAAAATAAAGTAAATTGAGAATATATAATTGAGAATATATATATATATATATATATATAGATTTTTAACTAAAAAATATTATAAAGATATATCAATAGTAAAAAATATATATAAGGTGATTTTGTTATCATTAAAGTAAAAATTAGCAAATGGGTATGTGTTTCAAGAATATGGATTAAAAATATTGAAATGCCTTAGAGATAAATTTAAAAAAAAAAAAAAAGTAAAATGAAAAGTGGTAAAATTCATTAATTTGATTTATTTTAAAATTAATGTGAAAAATTAACTTGTTATTTCATTAAAATCCATGAATAAATAATTTATTTTAATAATTAAGAGTTGTATAAATCTTCAACTTATCATATTATTAATACTATAATTAATCAATTATATTTAACATGGTTTAATTTGATACAAAAGTTTTTAATTTTTTAATATAAAATAATAACTGTCCATATCATTAAAATTTATAAATTATGTAATTTATTTATAACATTAAAAGTTATATAAATTGTTACTTAACTATAAATTGGTTAACTTAAAACACACTATTAAATTCTCTCACGTTATATTAATCATTACTTTAACACGGTTTGATTCAATCATAAATTAATTTATGTTCAATAAATTAAAACAAACAATTAAGTCATACATATGTCATTAATGTTTAAATCCTACGTGGCAATCTAAGAAAATTCTATCTGCCTTATATATATATGTTATGGTGAGGCCAACTCAAGTGGACCACAATCACAAATGAGAGAAAAAAAAAAAGAAGGAGAAAAAACGTGTTTTTGAAACAGAAGAAACAGTGGCTAAGGGCCTTGGCTCTCGCGGGGGAGGGGGGGGCAACCAACCATGACTAAATGGAAAGCCGTGTGTGACTCACACACGACTCTCACATCACTGTCCTATAAATAGGAGATGGCTCAGCTCATCTCAAATACACCAGAGAAGAAAGAGAATAGTAGCGAGCTTCGGAGTTTTCTAGTTTTATAGACTGGGTTTTCTAGAATTAGGTGGAGAGGAAAAATGAGAGAAAAATAGTGAGGAAATATTATGGGGTGTTTTTGGGAAACACTTTGTGTGCCACTATTTTTGTATTACTCTCTTTGTGTACCTACTATTTTTTTTTTAATATTGGAAGAATGATTCGGAGTTTGTCCCATGGACGTAGCCCTAAACAGTTGAAGGTGAATCACGTAAATTTCTGTGTGTCCTATTTCTATTTTTCCGCTGTGTTAATTTTCTCTTAATTAGTTGAAAGGGCCCAACGAGTGGTATCAGAGCTGATGCCCAACGAGCGGTATCAGAGCTGATGCCCAACGAGCGGTATCAGAGCTGATTCCTAACAATATATATATATATTGATTTGATAGTTGACAGCTACAAAAACATGAAAAAACTCTTGAGTAAGAACGACTAACCCCATTAGTGAAAATAGTTGAAATGTAGAAAATTTTGTATTTTTTAAAAAAATGAATAATATATTTAAAAGCAGAAACCAGTATACCTTTACCAAGAATATAGAGAGATACAGTGATACAATTTATATTTAGTATTTCTAAAAAAGCTAAAGTGTTTCTTGAGGGTAAATATTTTAAAATTAAAAAAAAAAAAAGTGGATTACTATACTATTTAAAAAATAATAATAAATGAAAACATTTGGATAGGAAAAATTAAATATAAATTAACGGTTGTTAGAAGAAACGTTTGTTACTTCACAAATTTGAAACTAAAGATTTGTTGCAAAGCAATACATTAATACATTAATTGAATAATTCATTGTTATTAAACTTTATCATTTTTTAAAAATTAATAATTGTTTAAAAATTAATAATTAAATTAATAATTAATAATAATTACTTAAAGCCATTAATACATTAAATAACTAAATCAAACCAAACCAAAAACACTAATTTAAAATAAATCCAAACTAAATCAATACATTAATACATTAAATAATCAAATCAAACCAAATCAAAAACACTAGCTCAAAATAAATACAAACTAAACTAATACATTAATACATTGAATAATCAAATCAAACCAAACCAAAAATACTAATTCAAAATAAATCCATACTAAACCAAACCAAACAAGCCAATACATTAAATACATTAAATAATCAAATCAAATCATACCAAGTGGAAGTCTAATTGAAAAAATATGTTATATTTCAAATTAAAATGTCAAGTGGATTTGTCACATGTCAACTTTCTAGGGAAAAAATGTTTGTTTTATATATATACTAGCAGCATGCTTATGTTATGCATAGTAAATATCTTTATCAATAATCATAGAGATATTGTGATAATATTTTAAAATATATATTTTAATTAAGAAAAAAATTTATAATTTAAAATTTAATTTATAATTTAAATTATTTATAATTTTAAATTTGTTAATTTTGTTGAAAATTATTTAAATTAAAGAACATTTATTTCAAATTCAAAACATTAGATTAATTATATAAAAATTAATGTTTATAATAAAATTGAAAAAAAAGGAAATATATATTAAAAATCATTGTTTTAATTTATTTTTGAATTAATAAATGTTCTTAGATGATATTAAAAATAACAAAATAAAATAAAATAAAATGGACAGTAAAAATTCAATTATAGACGTATAAATATAATTCTCAATGATAATTTTATACAAACTTTCTAATGATTTATTAAAATTTTCCTAATTTAATAGAGTAATAGAAATTTAGAAGAGAAAAAAATATATATCAATGTCGAAAAGAAATTGTATAAGAATTATTGAAATTACAAAAAAAAAAAAGACCTAACAAAACCTCAAAGAGCTCTCTCTATTTATATTCTAGTAATAAGTAATTAATTGTAATTCAATATAATATCATTAAAATTAATAAAGAAAACTATATATAGCATTTTTAAGACAAATAAATATTGAAACATTTGAATATTCATTGTTAATAAAACTATTAATAAATATTTTCATCATTAACCTTCTCTATCATTCTTTTAAATATAAAATTTTCATTCATAATAATAAATGATCATTATGATTGATTATAATGATATTTAGTATCAATATTATAATAATATTAATTTTAAAAAATAAGGAATACATATTAATATGATAATCAACATCAAATTTATGATAATTTTTTAATTAAAAAATAAATTGAGAAAGATAGGTTACAATATTATATTTATTATAATTATTTACTAAAATGTATTAATTATGATAATTGAATGATAACTAATATCAATATTTATATAACAATATAACTAACAATTAAATTCTATGTGACACTATCAAAATTAAAGAGTCATATGTGGCATTATAATCTCATGTATCATCACCAAGAATCTTATGTGGCAAAAGTAAGAGAAGAGCATTCATTTAAGAAGTGTCACATGTTAACTTCTTGAGAAAAAAATGCTTTATATATACTAATTATCAATATTTATATAACATTATAACTAATAATTAAATTTTATGTGGCACTATCAAAATTTAAAAGTCCTATGTATCGTCACCAAAATTTAAGAATCTTATATGGTAAGAGCAAGAAAAGAGCATTCATTTGAGAAATGTTACGTATCTAGCTTCTTGGAAAAAAATGTTTGCTATATATATATATATATATATATATTGATTTAAGTTTAATAGAATGAGATAGGTTGTGTAACGAAATTAGTAGAGCTATAACTTCCTTTCTAGGTCGTCATTTGAATTTTCTATTGCGTTAACGAAAATAGGTACTGGGAAAATAAGAGGAAAGTAATTCTGTTAATCACGTAAAATAAATTACCATCACTAACAATAACAATTCTAACCTCATCGAACGTGAAGGCTTCAATGTGATTAAATTATAAATGAACGTATATGATCAAACAACTAATAGTGTACTGTTGAAATCAATTTCAAAGCCGTGCTGAGATTCCTCTTGTCCCAATGAAGCTAATTAATTAAAACATAAAATTGGAATTTAATTAATAAATTAATGACATGCAATAGCACATGTAGACTTTGATATCACACGTTTCAATCAATGAAAAATGAGGTGATTGTCCCTTTGTTAGGGAATCATTTAATCAACATCATATGGATCTTGCCTTCCAATTGCTTTACAATCCTTTCAAATAATTTAGATTAACTCAATAATATTGTTGTACTATTAGCATCCACATACACGTTTAGATTAGAGAAAGTTGGAAAAACCCCAAATACAAATAGTAGAGAGGCAAGGAATGCAATTCTTAGATGCGGACCCAGCTCAAAGGGTTAGGAGGCCAAAAACTAATTTTTCTTAATTAGAGGGGTCAAACTAAAAATATTTTCTCAAAATTATTTTTACTATTAAAAATGGATAAATTATAGTACGATCTTTGAAGTTTGTGAAATATAATTAGTCCATCCTTGAATTTTTTTTTTTTTTTTAATATACTAATTTGTCCTTATGTTTTGCTTCCGTTACATTATTGGGTACTTTCATCTAATTTTTGTATATTTTTTGTTAAGTCAATAAGAAAACACAGAGGTCAAAAGAGAGGTACTAAAATATTATATCAGAAAAATTATAGTACAGTCCCTATAGTTTGAAAAATATAAGTAGTTTGTCCCTGTGTTTTTAAAAATAAAGAGTATTTTCGTCATTTCATGAGGTACTTAATATATTATAAAGTTTACTCAATATATTATTGGTTCCGTTTGATTTTTGGTTTTTTCAAAAGTTTACTCAATATATTATAAAGTAAACTGCATGAAAGGTAAATGACAATTCAAATGAAAAATAGTTCTCTATTGGTATTGATTAAAAAATCCTTGTGCAAGGTAAAATGAAATTAGTAAATTAGATTTGAAATTTCATTCAAATGATTAACGGCTAAAATTAAGAGAACTAACATGATTTAGTAAATCAGATATACTCCATACCTAATTACTAAATCATAACATTAATTATGAAGGGATATTAATTACACTGATAAATCATACACTGAAAGGTTAAGTCAAACCACTTTGATTTTTCAAATATTTGGATAGTATTGACAAGTTGTTAGACAATGTACTTGACCTTCAAATATTAATTAATTAATTTAATTTATATTTATTGCCAACATATTTGAAACCTAGAAGGTCACACACATAAAAATAGATATGAAAAAATGAGAACGAGAAATCGAATCAAGTATAACTTGATTACAAATTAATTTTGAGACATTAAGGGCAAAATTGTAATTTATATTTAATTACAATTTTACCTAAATTATTAAGTATTGACTTAATTGATTTATGTCTAAAATTTATTAAGATATTGTAAATTTATATTTAATTGACAATTTTACCTAAATTGATTAAGTATTGACTTATGTGATTGTATGTCTAAAATTTATTAAGATAGATTTTAATTAAAATAGAACATGAAAATTTTTAATTATGATTTATTTATTTAAATAGTTTAAATAAATTAGTATAGATTGATTAAATTGTGCTTAGTACTATATGTATTATGATTTTATATTATTTAGAATTGTTTAAATAAATAAATTGGCCACATATAATATTAGTAAAATAATTTTAATTTATTTAGAAAGGTTTAAATAAATAATTTATAAGTTTATTTATTTAGTGACTTGAAAGGATTTTATTTTGAATATAAGGTTTAGGAGATAAGTAGTCTTAAAGATATGAGTTGTTTGCTCATTAGCCAAACTAACATAGAGCGTAATGAATAGGCACATATATATTTTAGTAATAATTTATTTATTTAAAAGGTTTAAATAAATAATTATAATTTATTTATTTATGACTTAAGGATTTATATATAAGGTTTAAGATATAGTCTAAAGATATGAGTTGTTGCTCATAGCCACAAAACTAAACATAGAGCGTATGATAGCTAGCACCATCATACACTCTAACCTCTCAACTCTCTAAAATAGTTTTACAGTTTTTCAATTGTCTATTCGTGTGGATACTATTAGATGCCGGACACTTAGATGGCTTGTGGTCTGTGACAACCTAGTCACGTAGATCGAAGTTTCGAAGAATCTGCAAAAGAGGTATTGTTTTAAACAATTTTTATTTTTTTAATTGTTTAAACAGATCCTTGTTGATATAATTATTTTGTTATATTTATATTATTCTGCTGCGTATTATTGATATTGAAACTCAACAGGATGTTCTAGACTACCAAAGCTAAGAGCATCAAGAGACTTGAGCTTTGAGACAGTCACAATCTGAGATTTTTAGAAGAGGAATTGTTGAAGGAGAAAGAGAGGGTAATTTGGAAAGAAACTGTTTTATTAAAACAGTGTTTTGATCCCTTGAATTAAATTAACCCAAGGTCAAGCTATAGTCTCAGAATAATATATTTTATTTCATTTTAGGTCTCAATTTAAAATATGGTGCTAATATATTTATGTTTCAAAACGAGGGTGTCTGGGATACAAAGCTAAAATTAGAGTAATTTTACAACAACTCATATAGTTGAGAGTATTTTTGTAGATTTATCCCTTTAAGAATTATCTTCAAGATATAAGAAGAGCTTAGTTAAAGAATTCATGTGGACCAACTGAAGGCTCCACATTTGATGGACTAAAAAGCTAAAGGTTCAAAAGACAAGCTTTTCAAGGTTTGCTATTAAATTGGAGATTACTTTACCTAACCTCACTTTGGGTTGCCCAAAGTGCTAGAGTTTGGGAAGTGAAAGTTTCTATGAGGCCACTCAAAATGCCAGAGAAAGGAGAAAAATGGTAACATCTTCCTCCTTCTTCATAGTTTAGGCTTGTATTTCAGGGCTTATTTGATTGATATTGTTAGGTACATGTGGGATTTTTTGGGCCTACAATGCGTATAAAGAGACTTTACCCATTGTAATTAATGGAGCGAAAGAATTTTTGAAAAGTTCATGATTCTAAGTTCCCTCTACACCAACTTAATTTTGTTGTGCCCTTTAATGCTCCCATCCATGAGGTCGAACTTAAGTTCCCCTAGCTCCTATAGCATACATTCACACTCCATGCAACACCTCCTAGACAACACTATTAATATTGGGAATTACTATTTTATCTCTGCATTTTGCTAGAATTTACTGGTCTGTCCCTTCATTTTGAAATTTCATTAGTTTGACATTAATTTCTCTTTTTCATGTTTCTGTCAATTTTGCAATATTATTTTGAAAAAATTCAATATTTGACCTTGTGTTTTACAAAATTAACTATATTGTTCCAACATATTTTGCAATGTTTCATACTTTTAACAAAAAAACAAAATACAAAAACTGACCCAAGGGGAAAGTAGTGTTATGGATTAAAATATATGGAAAAATTAGTATTTTTTAAAAAATGCTAGGACAGACTAGTGTATTATAATAAAGTAAAATGACAAAATAATAATTTTCTTTCAATATTAACACGTCATTCGATATCTCTAATAATTTCAATGATTTGTAGTAAAAGCCCAAAGAAATGCCAAAATGTGCTGAATTGAAATTTAAATCCTTTTTTTTTTTTTCCTCTTCATTAACCCAAGGCTATAGACTTATGCAGTTTTTTGTATTACTCCTCGATTATAGTTTTTTTAAACTTCTCAAATCTTACCACACGATGTTAGACTTGTTAACAAATTCAACCCAATAAGAATTATAATTATACACATATATTTTGTCCAAATTAATTACTCTATCCTTGTATTTTTTTCAAAATACGCTACTATACACTCATGTTTTATGTCTGTTACTGTCCATTTTTTGTACTTTCAAAGATCAATTCAAAGAAAAATCTAACTGTCTAAAGAGAGAATTTTTTTTTACCAAAATACCATCTTCTTCTTCCTCTCTTTCTCTTCCAACAAACAAGTCTAAAACTTTTTCTCTCTAATTTATCTCTCTAAAAGAAGAAGAAGAAGAGATGATGCCATTCGGTTGTAAAATTTGGAACACATATATTAATATCATTAGTAATTAATATAGTAATAGAAATCCTTCTTATTTTTTATTGTCATTGTTGAAATAATAATAAGATTATGATTTTCAATTTAGAGAGAAAATATCAACTAAGTTTTTCTCCCTGTAATAGCTCTCATTGTATTTTATTTTCTTTTTAAAATAATTAATTTATAAAAATTGAATATTCTGAAGAAAGTAAGAGAAGGTGATATTTTTTCTCTTAACAAATTTGAGTTTCATGGAAGATCGGTGAAATTTGGATTTAAAAGTTTTGGAATTTAGGAATTTCTTGAAATCAATTTTAATTGGTGATCAAAAAGGAAAATGGGTGTAAATTGAATTTCTCATAAGATTCTAATGATTTTGATGGTTAGGTTAAAAGATTTTGAAATAACTCAATTTTCCCGTTACCTTGGGCAAGCGCAACGACATTGCTGAAAACAGTAAGAAAATTGATCCTAACTCTTGGTTGGACCATATACTACATCATGAACTTTAAGTCATCTGTGGAATTTCTCTACTAAAAACAGTAAGAAAATCAGGACGGAAGATGTTCAAGAACTAATAGAGATCATATCTATCTCAATTGCTTCCCTTCAAAGAGGGAAAATTACACATGCATTAATGAAACTAAGTGTCTCGCTATATTACATTTTCTTTTATCAATAAAACAAATCAATTCAGAGCTCAAATTTTACACAAACTTGCGTGGCCTCAATAATACTCTGTGATCGAGATCTTTTATTGATGATATAGTTAAGTCTCATGATCCTTTCCCACCTCGTTGTTTCTTTTCTTCTAGTGCAGCAGCTTCATTCAACATGTCGGCGGCATCATTATGCATGTCTAGTTTGGCAAGGGCAACTGACTGCATGTAAAAGGCTGTTGGCCACTCCGGATATACACATTGTGCTTGCATTGCATCTCGAAGGGCGGCGTCTGGTTGATCGCATAAAAGATAACAAAGACTGCGCCGTGCAAAAACAGTTGGAGAAACCATTGTTCCTACGTCTATGAACTGCAAAAGTAACAAAGCAAATAGATTATATTCACTATTCCAAGTTGTTCTGGTGTAGCTCCTTGTCAGAATCTCATATTTCTGTCTTGCTAATGCACGTATGTCTGACAAACAAAGGAAGATACAAGAGGATGCTTATGATGGCAAAGAACTATTTGGAACTATAGAACATGAATGCAATTTCAGGCAAGAAACAATGAAGCTGTTAGAGACGCAATAATGATGTTTGCAGTTTTCTAAATTAAGAAATTCTACTATTTAGAAGTTCTATTGAGCAGTTTCCTATTTTATTTTTAGTAGGAGATCTATTAGTTAGTAGTGTCTTTCTATTTAGTAGTTTCCTATTTTTCTTTTTGGTAGATCTCCTATTTAGTAATTTTTCCATTTAGTAGTTTTCCTAATTTATTTATAGTAAGAAATCTCATTCTAGTAGAATTACTTTAATCAATACTTGTATACCTCCATAGATTGGAGAAGGTCTCCTATTTAGAAATCTTCATATTTAGTTGTCTTTCTATTTAGTACTCTTCCTATTTAATAGTTTCCTATTTTATTTTATGGTAGGAGATCCATTCTAGTAGAATTACTTGTATTCCTTTGTGAATTGGAGGCTTTGAGCATGAAATAAAACAAACAGAACTATTTTTAACTAAATTGAGTTCTAGACTCTCTAACGAGACTAAGGTTAGAGCTTTCTTTTAACTAGCCTAATGTTAGAGCTCCCTTTTAACGAGCCTAAGGTTAGAGCTCCCTTTTAATGAGCTTGCAATTTTCAGCAACAATAGGTCAAGGAAAGAATCGAGTTAAAACAAAAGCTTTAGCTTTTGAATTAGATTTTATTGTTAACAGGCCCATTACGAGATCATGGTTGAGTGATCATAACAACCTAGTATCAGGCCAAGTGTCATGGGAGATTCAATCAGTGAGATCAAATATCTTCCATAAGAACTATAGATGCAGAAAACGCTCAAGCTGCCCAATTTGAATTTTGATTTGTAACCTAGCTGCAGAACCTGACTCGTCAAATGCAGAAAGTCCTTAACATATTAAACAGAAATTGAAATTAAGGGAATTAATGGGGGCAAGCATCACAAGGATGCAATGAGTCAGGTACCCGCTTAAAATACACTACCCAAAATGCACTATCTGAACCCAAATCTAATTGTAAATTAGGTACCCGAACTCATCCCAAATCCATTTAGAAATTCACTTTAGGACCCGAACCTATTTAGAATTGAAAACATATATTTTTTTATTTTTGAAAATAAGAACTAAGCAAAAACTATAAAATTATTATTTTTACTTAATAAAAATATAAAAAATATAATTATATTTAAATATAATTATAGCATTAATTATAATTTGTAAATTAGGTTACCCGAAACTCAATCCGCAGAACTCCATTTAGGAAATTCACTTTAGGGACCCGAGACCTATTTAAGAAATTGAAAACATATATTTTTTTATTTTTGAAAATAAGAACTAAGGCAAAGAAACTATAAATGTATTATTTTTGACTTAATAGAAAAATATAAAAAGATATAATTATATTTAAATATAATTATAGCATTTAATTTATAATTAAAAAGATGTTATATATATAGATTTTTCTTTAATATAGCATTAATTATAATTAAAAAGATGTATATATATAATTTTCTTTAAAAAAATAATTATTTTAAATATATTTGGAGTATTAATTAAACAGATAATTGGTAGTAGGTACCCGAATCCTTGAACCCGAAACCGATATGGGAAGTAAAAATACTACTCAAACCCGTCTCAAATCCATTTATTCATTACACAAATCAATCAAAATCGGATTGGATACCCGCCGCATGGGATAAAATTGTCGTCCCTAATCACACCCAACTTGGAAGCACTTTTGAAGCTTGAGGATAAGCTCTTTATTTGGGAGGGGAGTTAATATTAGAGATGCAATTATGATATTTGCAATTTTCTAAAATCAAGTTCTATTGTTTAGAAGTTTTTCTACTTAGTAGTTTCTTATTTATTTTTGGTGGGAGATCTGAAATTTAGTAGTCTTTCTATTTAGTATTCTTATTTAGTAGTTTCCTATTTTTCTTTTTGGTAGGAGATCTCCTATTTAGTTCTCTTTCTATTCAGTAGTTTTCCCATCTAGTAGTTCCTATTTTATTTATGGCAGGAGATCTCATTCTAGAAGAATTACTTTAATTACTTGTATTCCTCTATAAATTGGAGGCTTTAAACAAGAAATACAACAAGCAGAATTATTTTCAACTAACTTTAGATCTAAACTCTCTGTAAGGGGTCTAAGGTTAGCGCTCCCTTTTAACGAGCCTAAGGTTAGAGCTCCCATTTAATGAGCTTGCAATTTTCAACAACAATCGGTCAAGGGATGAATAGAGCTAAAAACAAAAGCTTTAGCTTTCGAATTAGATTGTCGTTAACAAGGTCGTGACGAGATCCTTGTCGTGATTATAACAGATGTCTTCTAAAAATTGTAGAATTTTGGACGGAAAAAGGACAGCTGAAACAAATAACATGAAGAGAAAGATGACAAAATGAAGCATTTGCCAACATCTGTTCTGAATATCCTTAAACCAACAAATAATCAATGGAGCTGCAATATAGAAAATAAAACAGCAGAACAGACATATACATGAATGTTTAGAGCAAAGAATTTCCATTATCTTTTATGTTCTGAAGCCACCTCGACAATAATCTATAGCATGAAATTAGGATTAATAGATGAGTGAACATCATATGCATACCTGGGAATAACAGTCAATGGCAGTTTTAAAATCTTTATCACGGAATGCAAAGTCCCCTCGTTTCCTTGACTCCAGCATATCTCTCATTTGTTGTGTCCATTCTTGGAAAGATAACTGGACCAAATCACATCAACTAAACCTCTCAACATACAATTCAAGAAAAGAAATATATGACATAAACTATATGAATTACCTCATTCGTTCCCTCATCATCTTTATAATGTGTCATAACCAAGATCTGATGAATTGCTGTGAGATCCATCCGTGAACAGGCCTCACCCATTGGTGAGAGAGGACGTGGAGGAGTTGGCGGTGCTTCCTCATGTTTTGCAATTCCAAGCATTACATATGATGGAACCTGCAAACACAGAATAATGGTAACTTAATTTGAAACAAGGTGCTGCTCAGTTGATCTTCATCAAACCAATCACTAATCCCTCACATGCACCCTATTTCTTGTGAGTTCATTTTGAAAATTGAATTTTAAAACTGTTAAGGATTAATTGTAAATAGAACTCTGTTAGGAGTTAGATTCCTAATAGGTTTATAGTATCTTGTATGTGTGTGTATATATGGATTTAAACTTGTAAAAATAGAACTCTGTTAGGAGTTCAGATTCGCTAAATAGGTTTATAGGTATCTTGTATGCTGTGTGGTATAGTATATATATATATATTAATATATATATATATAATATATATAATATATATGTAAGTGTCCCTATTATGTATGTCCCTATTGATGAATAAAAATAAGAAAATATTTTCCCACATTAAATTTACATGGTATCAGAGCCTGTGGCTCTTTCAACTTGATTTTTTTTTTCCGTTGCGTGGAAAATTCCGGTGGCCGTCAGTGTTTCCGGTGCCTGTCAGTGTTGGTGACCATTCTAGGGTCACTATTTTGTCTCACCGCCAAACTCCAGGAGCTGTACCAGCAACCGACCGGCGTTCCCTCAAAATCCGGTCAGTGCATTCCCTGCGCGTGGGCCTCAGGCGCCATTTCAGTTTTCCGCTACAGTACCACACGCCGGCGCGTCCAGCTGTTTCCGGCGATCGAAAATTGCTTTCTCGCTTCGATTCCAGGTCAGCAGTCTATTCAGGTGGTTGTTTCTCCGATCCGGCGAAGCTTTGGTAGGGGCATTCTCAGTTTTGTCAATTTGGCATTTCAGGTTACCTTTTTTGATTCTGTTTGCGTCGAAAGGATATATATATATATATATTTATATATATATAAATTTTTTTTTTTTTTTTTGGTGTCTGTTTCTGCATTGCTGGTAGGGTGTTTAGTTTCTATTAATGGATCTTGAACCTACAGATTCTAAAACTACCATTACTGAATTGATCCCAGCAAGGAATAAAATCACAGAATGTAAATTGAAAGAAACTAATTATTTAGATTGGAGTAGGACAATTCGAATTTATTTGCGGAGTGCTGAAAAATATGATTATCTAATTGATGATCCACCAACCGGTGAAACTAGGCAACGTTGGCTCAGGGAAGATGCTAAGTTATTTCTACTGATTCGCAATTCTATTGACAGTGAAGTGGTTGGGTTAATCAATCATTGTGAGTTTGTGAGTTTGGTTAAAGAATTAATGAAATATCTTGAATTCTTGTACTTTTCCGGAAAAGGTAATCCTGTCTCGTATGTATCAGGTCTACAAAGGAATTTTTTATCGGGTTGACCACAAGATAAGCCCGCTTAACAGCAAGCCCCTTACAGCTTATTTCATGGAATTTAAGAAGATTTACGAGGAACTTAATGTTTTATTGCCTTTTAGTCCTGATGTTAAGGTTCAACAGATGCAGCGAGAACAAATGGTTGTGATGAGCTTTCTTGCAGGTCTTGCTCCAGTTTTTGAACCTGCCAAATCACAAGTTCTTTCAGGCAGTGATGTTGCCTCTCTTCAGGAGACTTTCGCTAGATTGCTACGTACTGAAGGTTCTCATACGCCTTCTCCTTCTAATGATAGTACTCTTGTGAGTCGTAATCAGGTAGCTAGGCAGCCAGAAAACAGAGGAAGAGAAGGAAATAACCGTGATAATGGAACAATTACTTGGGAGACAAGCATTCTTATCTGTCATTATTGCCATGAACCTAGTCACACTAAACGGTATTACAAGAAACTGATAAATAAACTACCAAGGGTAAATATGGCCACCCAAAATTGTGTAGTTACTTCTTCTGACAACAATGTAACAATTTTTGCTGCGGAGTATGCTGAGCTCTCTAGATACTGTTCTTCTAAGTCTACTGATTCCTCAATTGCTGCTGCTGCCAATTCAAGTACTCCTCCTTTATGTCTTATGTCTACCTCATCAGAGTGGGTCATTGATTTCCTCCTTTATGTCTTATGTCTACCTCATCAGAGTGGGTCATTGATTCTGGTTGCACCAATCACATGACAAATAACCCAAGTCTCTTATACTCATTAAAAGGACCTGAACAATTTAATCGTCATGTTACTCTAGTTGATGGGTCCACATATTCTGTCAAGTGTATTGGCACCGCCAATCCCATCCCATCTCTTCCATTGTCTTCTGTTTTTTGTTTGCCTCGTTTTTCGCTTAACCTACTATCTGTTAGCAAAATTACTCGTATACTGAATTGTTGTGTTAAATTTTATCCTACATATTGTGTGTTTCAGGTTCTTTTGACGAAGCAGATTATTGGTAGAGGATGTGAGTCTAGTGGCCTTTATCTTCTGGATGAACACGTTTCGTTATCTCTGGATTGTGTTGGTGCTCTATCTCCTCTTGAGGTTCATTCGTTTCGGTCATCCTTCATTATCTACTTTAAAGAAGTTGTGTCCGCAATTTCAGTCTCTGTCAGTTTTAGAACACGAATCTTGTCAATTTGCAAAACATCATCGTTTACCTTTAGTTCCTCAAGTCAATAAACGAGTTACATCCCCTTTTGAGTTAGTTCATTCTGATGTTTAGGGTCCATGTTCTATTATTTCTAAAACTGGCTTTCGGTATTTTGTAACTTTTGTGGATTTTGTTAATCTTTTGTGGATGAATTATTCTCGTGTTACTTGGTTATTTTTAATGAAAACTCGTTCCTGAGATTTCTCCTATTTTCTGTTCTTTTTTGTGCTGAAATTAAAATCAATTTTAAATATATCCCTGTTCGCATATTGCACAGTGGGATAATGTCTAAAGAATATACTATTTAGTTCCTTTCCAATCTTATATGTACAGAATGGTGTTCTCTAATCAAAAACATCTTGTGTTGATACTCACCTCAAAAATGGGGTTGGCAGAAAGAATAATCGACATTTTTCTGGAGGTTTGCTAGGGCACTTGCTATTCCAAATGAAGGTCCCTAAAACATTTTCGGGCTGATGCTGTCTCTAACTGCATGTTTTTTTGATTAATCGCATGCCTTTCTTCTGTGCTTAATGGTGGGCAATTCCTTAATAATGTTTTGTTTTCCTTCTAAGCTTCTATTCCTTCTAAGCTTCTATTCCCCATTGAACCTCGTATTTTTTGTTGTACTTGTTTTGTTCGTGATGTTCGTCCACAGGTTTCCAAATTAGATCCAAAGTCTCTTTGTTGTGTTTTCCTTAGGTATTCTTGGCATCAAAAAGGGTATCGTTGTTTCTCTTCCGATCCTGACCGTTATCTTATTTCTGCAGATGTCACATTTTCTGAGAATACTCCATTTTTTCGTCCTATATATAAGAGTGAAGGGGAGGATGATGAGCTTTTAGTCTATGCTATCTAGCAATTTCATAACTCTCCTGCTCCTATTCCTGAACTTGCACCTGCTCCTGCTCCAGCATCTACTGCTCCTATTCCCGCTCCTACACCAACACCTACTCTCCCTCATTTTGAACAGGTTTATTCCAGGAGATTAGGAACTCTTGACTCATTTCCTCCACTTGCCGCTTCAACAGAAGATCCGGTTCACCCCACTCAACTTGAGCCTATGCCATCCACTCCCCAGTCAGACCTTGACCTTCCCATTGCTCTTCGAAAAGGTAAACGCAAGTGTACCTGTCCTATTTCTTCTTTTATCAAGTATGATCATCTTTCTTCTTCACCTCGTTTTATAAGTAACCTAGACTCTGTCTCTACCCCTAAAACTGTTGTCCAAGCTTTGTCCCATCCTGGTTGGTGTGCAGCAATGAAAGAGGCCATCCTGGTTGGTGTGCAGCAATGAAAGAGGAGATGGCTGCCTTACATGCTAATGGTACTTGGGATCTTGTGCCTCTCCCGGCAGGTAAGAAAGATATTGGTTGTAAGTGGGTTGTCACCGTTAAAGTGAATCTTGATGGGCCTGTTGCTCATCTCAAGGCTCACCTAGTTGTTAAGGGCTATTCTCAGATTTATGGCCTTAATTATTCTGATGCTTTTTCTCTTGTCGCCAAATTGTCTTTTGTTCGTTTATTTATTTCTTTAGCAACTACTTTTGACTAGCCTTTACATTAGCTGGACGTTAAGAATGTCTTTCTTCATGGGGATCTTCAAGAGGAAGTTTACACGGAGCAACCACCAGGCTTTGTTGCTCAAGGGGAGTTGGATAAAGTGTGTAAACTTCGAAAATCTCTTTATGGTCTAAAACAGAGTCCTCGAGCTTGGTTTGGTAGATTTTGCAATGTGCTACATCAATTTGGCATGCAGAAGAGTACTTCTGATCATTCTGTATTTTTCAGAAGTGCTAAGACTGGTTTGATTCTACTTGTGGTTTATGTTGTTTTTTCACAAGTGGCTAAAGACTGGTTTGATTCATAACTTGTGGTTTATGTTGATGACATTGTTATTATAATAACAGGGGTATGTGATTCAGCCGGCATTACATCACTCAGTCATTTTCTCCCAGACTCCAGTTGCAGACAAAGACTTAAGGTTTGTTTTAGTATTTTATGGGTTTTGAAAAAAGTCTAGGGTAGAGAGGCATCTTCCTATCTCAAAGGAAAGTATGTCCTTGACTTACTGAAGGAAACTGGAAAGTTGGGTGGGCCAAGCCATGCAACTGGAAAGTTGGGTGCCAAGCCATGCAGTGCTCCAATGACTCCTAATTTGCAACTTTCAATTGGTGGTGAGCTATTTGATGATCCTGAGATGTATAGGAGGTTAGTGGGCAAACTAAATTATCTTATAATAAAACGTCCAGATATTGCTTACTCTGTGAGTATCTTAAGTCAGTTTATGTATTCTCCTACTGTTATCCATTGGGAAGCTTTATGACAAATTTTGTGCTACTTGAAAGGTAGTCCAGGTCGTGGCCTTCTTGACAGTAATCATGGGCATTTGGACATTGAGTGTTTGGGCAGGTTCGAAGGTTGATAAAAGATCAACTTCAGGATATTGTATTTTTGTGGGTGGAAACTTGATATCGTGGAGAAGCAAGAAATAAAATGTAGTCTCACGATCGAGTGCTGAATCAGAATATCGAGCTATGGCACAATCTCCTTGTGAATTAATTTGGATTCGTCAGTTGTTTTTGGATTCGTCAGTTGTTAGGGAAAATTGGCCTTTTCAAGTCATCCTTGCTTTGCAAAGTTTAATGGTGTGACAATCAAGCTTGCTCTTATCACATAATTGCAATCAAATCCAGTATTCCATGGAACGAACAAAACATATCGAAGATTGAATTGTCATTTTTCATTCGTGAAAAGAAATAAGGGCAGGGTGTTATCTCTACAATTAACATTAAAACAAGTGAAGCAGTTTAGGAGATATATTTACAAAAAGGCTCTAAATGGACCTAGGTTAACTAATCTTTGTAACAAAGTTTTGGTCATGAATTAACATCTATTGCTCCAACTTCTCAGGTTAACTATCTTTGTAACAAGTTGGTCATGATTAACATCTATGCTCCAACTTGAGGGGGAGTGTTAAGGATTAGTTGTAAATAGAACTCTGTTAGGAGTTGGATTCCTAATAGGTGTATCGTATCTTGTTGTGTGTATATATATATATATGTGTGTCCCTATTGATGAATAAAAATAAGAAAATATTTTCCCACATTAAATTTACAGATACCTTATAAAACAATATAAACTAAAAAAGAGTAGCTTGATCAATATAAGATGATGAAGGTGAAACTCTGAAGCAGAAGGATGGCACACTTGATCCTCTATGCAGCATAAAAAATTGTCCTAGCCACATAAGAACTAAAGAACAGCAGTTGGCTTGATCCTATATGATACAAATCATGGTAACTGGCACAGACTTCAATATGATGGTGGTGGTGCTAAATCCCATTTGACAAATGAAAGAATGGCCTCGATTAAATTTAAAGAGAAAAACAGTGAATTTAATGCTACACAAGGTTCAGAAAAGGAGAGGATATGATATTTTGATCATAAAAAGCATGAGAATAAACATAGTTCCATAATCCATATGAAACATCAAAAATAGAGGATGCTTTATTTATTTCCCTGAACAAGAAAGAGTAAAGCGCAGAAAAGGAACATAATCTATCCCCAACTAAACCCAAATGTAAAAAATACATGTGAAACAGAGACTTGATCCCCCGGATAATATGTGTACCTATATCATACTTTCACTAGAAATAATTGGTATATGCTAACATTTAAAAGCAAAAAAGTAGAGTACTTTGCAGAAGGGTATGTGAATTTCTCATTGGTAAAAAAATCTCAAAAAAGTAATCATTGAAAAGGCAATCAAGAATTCTGACGCAGCATTCAAGACTTTGAGTTTGCACAAATTATTTCTTAGTTCATGGATTTCCATCAATCTCAAATAAGATTATTAAGCACTTCTTATGTAATGATAAAAAATCTGCAGTTATTGCGTAGGCCAAATCTCGAATAGTGTGCTTCAACACCATTCATTAAAATTTAACATTTTATCTCTTTTATATTATGTATCTAATTAATGTTGACTTATGTCACCGTTACGGAATGGCTTTTCTTAGGGTTCTGTATTTCTTCTGTTCTTTAATGCAATCTTCAATTCAGTTCAGTAAAAAAAAAAACAACATTTCATCATAGAATCCAGGAAGAGGTAAAAGAATATTACTAGCTTATTATAAAGGAAAATAACAATATCTGAATAAATTACTACTAGAAAACTAAATGGTTGAGAAAGCTTGAATCCCCTTACATCAGGTTTCATTTGCAGGGGAGCCAGTGTTCCAACAAGATCCTTTGTGCTAGGCCGTTCTCTAGGTTCATATTGCAAACATTGAGAGGCAAGATCAACAACCACAGTTGCTTCTTCTGTGGAAAACTTTCCCTCCAAATGTGAGTCCATTAACAGATTGATATTTTTTCCCCTAATCATATCAAGAGCCTGTATACGTGCAAAGTTGTCAATTGAGATGCAAAACTGAAGAAATATCAAATATTGCTTGAACTCTAATGTCCAATGTACAAAAACTGCAAAAATAAGATCTTGGTTTCAGATGATCCTTTTGACAGCCTATGGAGGATGATCATCAACATGATGATGCAAAATAAGACCGAATGTCAAAGTTAATATATTTATCATTTGTCATTTATGCTGGAAGCATTTCATGAATATCATTAAAGATTATCGATGTAGATTCAACTAAGACTCACTTGCAATGTTAATGACCCATCTAACCTTGCTGTTTCACTTATCTTCACAGCCGTCCCATGAAATTACAAACATCCATTACAATCAAATCCAAAGTGAAGAACCATTATTATATTCCAGATACTCTTGATTGCATTAAAACTTCAAGCAAAATATTCAGTTTAAGCAAGCAAGATGGAAAGTATGCAGAACAAAGAACATTTACTTGTGAGACATTTCACTAAAAGGTTTTTATTTACTGTGTTATATTATTTCATAATCAGATTGCTTAAATAAATTATGGCCAATATAGATGTGATGAGCATGGCAGGTTGTTATCCTATATATTTGCATGAAACAAAGTACATGTTCAACATTGGCCATTTCTGGAAAACTCAGTTGGTTAAGAAAGAAGCCAAACTATTAGATTGCAAGCAGGTCAGAGGTCAAATAGAAAAAGGATCTACTATGGTTGCTCATTCATCAACGTACAGGAGCCAAACTTGAACCTTTTTGAGACTCATTTACTATAGGGGACAATCCTCAGCTAAGTTAAACTTGCCTCATGAACTACTCATATCTAGACAAATGAGTATGATCATTTATAGACCGAATAAACATTTGATTTCAGCTTCATATATTCATCTATTACATACATGACACAAGATTCAGCTGAGCTCAACTTAGCTGATGAAGAAGCCAAGTTTGAGTCTGATTAAAAAATAATAAAGGAGTCAATTACAACGATTGTCCTACTTTGTCAATCATAAATTTTGGTCTAAGATCATGGTTTCTTACTTCTACAACTTGCATGAAAGTACTATAAATATATGCCACTTACATGACTTGGAGGGATATGCTTTCCACTTAGCAAATCCAGAAGAACAGTACCAAAACTATACATAACACTTTCAGGGGTGACTCTTCCTACAAAAAATAAATAAATTTATGGCAACAGCAAATTTCGCGTCAAAACAAACAAGAAAATAATTAGAAACTTGGAAAAAGAAATGAGCATCCTTCAACATTAATATTCCATCAAAACTGCAAGTCATGCATTTTGATACTGTTAAATGCAATTTACTGTATACAAAATAAGAAAGACAGAAAAGACTCATTTCACATAAATGACACCATGCCACAATAAATCACATAAAATAATAAATAGGTTGTTGTAAATATTAATTTTTCCATTCACTTCGGAAATAAGCTTGTAATGTTAAGTATTTGTCAAAGCAGTTCAGCAAGTAAATCATGAACTAGAATTTGCAGAGTCATCATAATACCAAAGTGTCATAATATAGAGTTTGTCTATTTTCTGGGTGGATAAGAGTTTTCAAACTAATTAAAATTTTGAATGGCTTGATTGTCATTTTACACTGCAATCAGGCACATAAGTTATGCCAAACCTCAGCTCACAGTAATACCACAACACCAAGTAGGGATCTGAATGAGCCAACTAACATCAATTTTTTCTTTGTTCAAGCTTGGTAGTCCTCAACCTACTAGAAACTCAGCAAAGGTTTAAATGAGCTACAGCTATCTGGTCTGACCTTCAGAATGGTTATAGCTTGGTAGAGTTTAAATTGAGCTCAAAGTCCAAAAAAATTTTGAACAAACTGAATGCACGTTTCTATTTAAATTGAGTTCCAAGTGAAGGCATAGAGGTCTTGTTTCTATTTCCTGCTTTAAGAGAAGGACTTAATCTTGTATAAAGGAGACATCCCCATCACGAGTTTGTATAGAACAATGTAGAACCAAGTCCAAATCTGATTCTCTTCCTATTTTCCCTCTATTTTGTTTATCAGGACAGGGTCCTAAGTTTTATAGCTAAAAGTTTTCAATTCTGTAATTCCTTTTCAAATCTATGACCTACCATGGCAATGAATCGATGATTTGAAGTACACATTAATATATAATCAATTTAATTTTATCAAAATTATGACCAAACAGTCTAAACCGGTTAATGAAAAACAATTATCAAACTCTGGAAGACTAAATATACATAAATGAGCTCAAAACTAACATGTCCAAAATCATATTCAAGCAAAGGTCACTTATATTCATGTTCAGTTTGTTTATCAAATAAATAAACTTCAACTTTGTTTTCAAATGATTTTTTTTATCTCAATTAATCAAAATGAACAAGCTTTTACCCAAACTATTCCCAAGCAGTTTGCTAAGCATAGTGGTCTTTCTTACAGACCTAGTATCTACCACAACTTCACATAATTGTTTTCTTTCTACATATGCAGTTTTAGAGGCATCAGTTGCTTAGGTATTCCAGATTGTACAACAGAAAATTCCAATGTTAACGATTTGTATATTTTTCTACTTCTTTCAATAATATTCTGTCTATCATCTTTTTCTCTTTTCCATTTTGAGAAGAGGGCAATTTCCTTCCAGGTAGGATCCTAATCTAAGGAACAATTATCAAGAGTAAGTCAATGTTAAGGTTCCCAAAAAGAAAAAGATCTATTTACAATCCACAAAGGCACAGATTCCAGCATAATATTTATATTGAAATGAATGAATCATCCACAATGACAGCATCTTTATTCTTGTTTCCTTATGCTCTCTCTCTCTCCTTCCTTTTTTTTTTTTTTTCCTTCTTCTTCTTTGGTACACAATTTTCCATATATCCAACTTGATTGAAAACCTTAAAAGAAAAACATAAGGGTTGTCTATAACTGACAACTATCACAAGCAATAGTGTACAGCAATTAAATAGATGTATCTGATTCAGTCTATCAATTTTACATAATTTTCCAAGGTAACGGATGTATATAACTTCAAAAAAGAAAAGGTAGATTATAAATGAGATACATATAAAAAAATGGCAGTTGTTACCATTTCTTAGATACTCAGGAGGAGTGTAGGCAAGGTTTGTACTATAACTTTTCCCATCCCTGCTATTCTTCATCAAGCCAAAACATGATAGGCGTGGATCTCCATCCTATAGTATCCATTAATTAAAGTTGATAACCAAACCAGACATACAATAAATGCTCATGAAATAATATGAAGAATCACCATAGTTATAGATGTGTGTATTAAATTAAGGACAAGGAATACCTCGTCAAACAGAACCCTATATGCATTTAAATCATGGTATAATGGACGACCCTGAGAACTGCAATAATCTAATGCTTCAGCAATGTAGAAAGCTACTCTTAAACGCATTGCCCATTCAATTGTTTGATTTTCCCCTGTTAAGAATGAACCAAGGATCAAATTCAGACTACATAGATTCAATTTGAGAGAGTATATAGTAGAACAAGAAAGTTCAAATACATTTAAGGATCTCAAGAGTAACATTTCAGAAAAAAATATACATGTATACACTCTGAATTGCAAACTCTTTGCTAGATTGAAATCCATTCTGGATTTAATCTATACCTTCTTAGCAAAAGACCTTCTCAGAAATATATAAGTTCAACAAGCTAAGAGTTACCAAGATTTTCCATGTAAAAAAACATTAAAGTTTGTAGAACAATTAAGAATACAGGAACAGAAATCAGGCCATAAAATTAATCATAAAGCAAATAAAATCACTGCATTCATGACCAAATATATAGAGGCCAAGCAACAATAAAGGCTAAAATAATAAAATCAATAATTGAAATAAATTATTCTAATCAAATAAAAGAAAAACTAAAAAAAAAGCACAAACATACACACATACAGTGAAATAAATGCTTAGCTAAAGTATCATTGGGCATGTACTCAGCAACAAGCAGCCTTTCATCCCCATCACAGCAGTACCCAATCAAATTAGCAAGCCTTTTATGCCTCAGCTTTCCTACACCCCATGCCTCCTCCTATAAACCAAAAGGAGAAACAATTAAAAAATAAAAATAAAACCCAAAAAAAGAAAAACAATAAAAACCCAATGGTTAAATTATACCGCAAACTGCTTAGGATCAGGCCAAGCCATCTTAGTAAACTTTTTGACAGCGATCCAACGGCGGTTTTGAAGACGACCCTTATAGACAAGATTAGGTGCCTTTTCGCCGCTTTCAGAGACGATATTATCAGAACTGAAGTTATTGGTGGCTGCTTTAAGGTCAGAAAAGGAAAATTCGGAGAAAGAAGGGATTCCAGTAGAAGGGTCAAGAAGAGAAGAAGGTGATGGATGGCTTTGATTAGGTTGGGTTTGTTTGGTTATGGTATGGTCTTTCTCAGGATGAGTTTCAGCTAGAAATGAAGATCCACAGCAACCCATGATTCAAAGTTCCCTTTGTTTGGGTAAGAAAGATGATTGAGAAGGTTTAATTAAGCTTGAAGAAGCATGAGAGAGAGAAGCTTCTGAAAGGGAAGACGGTAATGGTGGAAATGGGTTTATGTTATGGCTTTGTGTTTATGTTCTCTTTGTTTTTCTTTTCTTTTCTTTCTTCTGTTGTAAGTTGGCTGCTGTAATAAAGCTTTCATAATTTTCAACAGCAATGGACTCCAAGTTCACTTTGTATTTAACTGCTAGTCTTTTATATATATATTAATTAATTAAAAATTTTCCTTTTTTGATAATTAAAAATTTACATATTTTCCTCATTTTATTATTGAAATTTGATTTTAGAACCAGCATTAAAAAAAATAATCCTTAAATTAATCCCTAAAATGCATAAACCAAGCATTGAAGCATATAAGATAGATGTTAGATTCATTTGTATAGAGAAATTTTAATTTTTATAAATATATATTGGTTGACCCAAAATAATTTTATTTTCCAAACAAAAAATCATATGTTGATGTCCATGCTTTATGGGACTGGCCAGAAGTACATGGAGCAAATTGGGAGGATAAAACTTCCATTCCGAGATTTTTTTAACATTAATTGAAATAAATTATCAAAAATTAAAAAAAAATTGCTGTGGTTTTATTTTTAGCAATCAAAAGAAAATTTAAAAATATTATATCTTAAGAAAAAATAAGTTTTAATATTTGGGTTTCTCAAACTTTCAAGTCTGGTTTTTTGTATATTGAAATTTTTTTTCTCTTTTTTTTAATCTGATTTTATTGTTTTTGTGTTTTTTGTTATTTCAAATCTCTCTCTTTCTCTATTATAATAAACATAGACGTTTTTCTTCATTCATCATTTTTACTAAACTCATCTTTTCTCTCACGATAAGTTTCTCACTCTTGTTTTTTTTTTTTATTTTAGATTATCATTTTTGTCTTCCTAACCTATGTCTCTTCTTCTATGACGGGTTAAGCAATTGTTGAGTGAAGAGGAAAATGAGTTCTGATAATTCTAGGGTTGCAAATGAGACAAGCCGCTCATAACCTCCTTGAGACTCAGCTAAATAAAAGTTTGCTCAAACTAGTTCGATAAGCTTATAGAGTCGAGCTATTGAGCTTGTTTAATAAATGAGTCAAGCTTGAGCTTGGGTCATTGCTCGCGAGCAGCTTTATCGAACTGAGCTCTCAAGTTACCTGATGAGCTAACCTTATCGAGCCGAGTCAAGCTCATGAGCTAGCTCAAACCAAAATCAATTAAACATTAAGTTTAAATGACACCGTTTTGCCTTAATAGATTTCAAGCTTGAGCTCGGCTCATTTATGTTATTAAGTCAAGCCCGAGTCTAGCTCGAGCTAGCTATTTTTAAATCAGCCAAGCTCAAAATGAGCTCAAGCTCAAGTATATCCTTATTGAATCGAGCTCAAGCTCACTAAAGTTCGACTTGGCTCAACTCATTTACAGCCCAAGATAATTCTAGTCGCCCAACTCATGCTGAAGCTGAGGTCATTAAGTTTGTTAAGGAGAATGTTCCTTCAGATGCAAGGAAGGAGAATTTCTGCTTAATTAGGAAGTTATGACCAACAAAAGTTTTAATAAATTTGCCTCATAGAAACTATAACCCAAGTTTGCAAGGCTAAAAATAGAGTGGTCGCTGGGAGTGGGAAGGAAGTATTCTTATTCAATTTTTCCACTAGAAGGACATGCAAAATGTGTTAGATAATGCATCTTGGCATTTTGAGAAAAATATTTTGAACCTAAAGGAAGTGCAAGGCGATGAGCAACCTTCCAATCTAGAATTTTTTGTTGCTCCCTTTGCATTAGAGTTACAATTTGTTATGAGACCTTAACCCATGCGTCAAGTTCAATCCGTCAAAAATTGAATCGAAATGCTCATTTAAGTAAGGTTCACAGAAGAGTTTTGTAGAGTCGCCACTTAAAATTTTATTATGAGGTAAACTTAAGAAAAATCTTATTTGACTCTTTTTAAGAAAAGTGCACTAATCGACAAAACCAAGGAGGATTTTGGGATTAGATTTTCAGTTTAAATGTTCAACTAATTAGCCTTAATTTAATGTTCAATCTAGAAAAAATTTTGAGATGAAGGAATATGATTTATATGAAAGTGGTAAAATGAAGTATGAAATAAAGCAGTAAAGTAAATAAAGTGATAAAAGAAAGCGTAAAGGTAAAATAAATTGCAAGAAATAAGGGAGTATTGTCTCTAGCCTCTTGGTAGAGATTCTAGGGCAATCAAATATCTCCCAATTCTAAGAATAAAGAAAAAGAGGGAAAAAAAAAAAAGAGATTTTGAGGGGATTTGGTCCGCAACTTGGTTTTAGATACTCGAGTCTGCCTACTTACCCCTTGGAATAAGAATCAGAACCAAGCTATTCTATTGTTGTAAAACGGTGGTTGGTTGATTTTGATTGGAAAAGGTTCATTGAATAGCTTAATTTATCATGTTTCTTAGGTGTTGGATTGCCATTTTATAAAAAGCATCTTAGTGTTGGATCGTCGGATTTGGAAAAAAGCAAGCTCTTTGGTGCTGTTTTTAGAAGCAGAGGCAATTGTATTTATGGAGGGGAGGTCATTAGAGTCTTACCTAGACTTGTGGCGAGATCGACTAAGCTGACTGGATGGCTGACCAGAGGGTGAGCCGAAAGGCTAGTTGGCTCGAACTCGAACTCTCCTTTTTTTGCAGAGGATTGGGGACGTTAAGATTTTCCTATCGTAGAGCTTTAGCTTGACTTTGATTTCAAGAGAGGAAACCTAAGCCAAGTGAGGTCTAGGGTACTAAGGAGGACCTAGACCCGTAAAGGGGTTTTAGTGACGACTTGGTGGGGCAAGGAGGCTCCAAGCCAAAGGGAGGAAAACCTAAAGCTAGGCTAAAAAATGAGATTAGGGGGGAACATTGAGCTTGAGGAATATCGCTCCACTTACGCTCAATAAGAGTGGAGGAGATGAGAAGAGAGCTAAAAAGTCGAAGAGATGTTTCAACTAAGGCCTATAGAATGTACTTTATAATGAGCAGTTAATTTAGAGTTTTTTGTGTGTTTTGGACTGAATGTTTGCTTGAATTTATAGGAATCCAGACCTGCGGGTGTGTGCATTTTTTCAATGTGGGATCACGAAAACGAGAAAATTTACAGGGCGATTGACCACCAATTGCTGGCGATTAACTGGGGCTGATTGCCAACAGTCGACCCGCTAACCTAGGGCAATCGAGGTTGGGCGGTCAGACCGATTTCTGTGCTCATCTAGTTTGATTCAACTGATTTCGACTGATTTGGCCAGTTCGAGGCCCATTTGACCTCCAATTTTAGCTCGTAAGATACTGTTGAAAAACTCTCAATGTTTAGTTTCTATTGATGTTAAGTTTGTGGGAAAACTCAGCCCAAGGAAAAATTTATTTTCAAATCAATACAGATAATTGTGTTTTTTACATTGATTTTGGTTTAACTGGTTTAGGTTCAGTTCGAAGGATTTTCAAAGCCAAATTTAATTTTCCAGGGTATGAAAATTAAGTGTTTACATATGGCACTACTTACATGACTATAAGTGTAATGAAATTGCTTAGTGCTAAATTAGGTCCTTCCTTAAATTTTTTTCATAATGATAAGGAAGTAGTGGGTCGTAAATATATTAGATTCATGGTGATCTTTGAAAATAACTTCTACGATGTACTATATTTAAATTTCTTGCTAATGTCATTTGGGTTCCATTCAAATACGAGAGTTTACAAACATTTTGTTACTTATATGGAAAGTGCGGGCATTCCTTCAAGCAACGTGACGAGGCTGATGGGTTGGAAGTTGTGGAGGAGGTATTGGGGCATGGTAAAGAAATCAAAGCCTCATTATTTCGCAGGAATAATAGTTTCAAGTTTGGTATCGAGGATAAAAGCTTGGTATCAATAACTATTCTTTAAACCAAAAATGGGTTTTGATATTGTACATCAAAATTTAGCTACTGGTCAGCATAAAGATGTTGAGAAAGAGGGAGGTAACAACATTGTCGGATGAAGGGGAACGGAGAAAGCTTCTATGGCGAATCAATCTCAAACAGATGACATTCTGAAGCAACTTTAATAAATGAATTTTCAAGTCAGTGCAAGAGCACCTGAATTTTCACCTTCAATGCTGATGCTGATACTTATGTCCCTTCTACCATCTATATCCCAAACAAAGAACCCTTCAATGGTAAATATACTTCCCCGATTTCACCTAATTTCCCCTTGCCAAACCAAAGTGCTGAAACCTCAATTATAGAACCACAACCCCAAAATCCTTTAAACACAAAACCAACGCCTGATAAAAATACTCTGCAGCTACCTTCTCCAAACATAAAGCTTATTAATGTACAACTTGTCACCTACACTTGCCTATTTATCCCTCACCTGATTAATCCACAGAACCAAAACTGAAATTTACTTCTTTTGTCAAACCTATTTAAACAATAAAGATGAAAACCTAATAGCCCACCCACTTACTTCAAAGTCACAAATAGATAGCCCTTATCAACCATACCAGCCCCTAGGCAACCAAATTAGTTACCCAATTTAAACCTAATGAGAATTTCCTGAAAAAGGCTAGCCCGTAAGAGCAGTGGAGTCACAATTCTTTAGAAAAGTTGCAGTTCTTTAAGAAACAAAAGGATGATCATAAAAAGGTGACCTTGATGGAGATCGATCACATTTTGAAATAGAAGCAAGTGGATTTCAGACAGCAGATGGAATTTGATTTTTATAGTGGTAGAGACTATTCTACAGTCCTAATGATAGCCATGAGTCTTCTAGCCTTGATTGCCAAGGGCTTGAGAACCCTTATTCAATTCGAAATTTAAAATAACTCCTGAAGCTACAAGCTTCCACAATAGTATTTCTTTCAAAAATTGAACTCTTAGATAGGGAAATGTCTGAGGTGAGTGAGAAGCTTGGCGATCATAATTATACTATTGTTTGTTATGTTAGAATTGTTGGAAGAAAGGAAGGTTTGTGTTTAATGTGGAATAATCATATAATCAGACCAAATTTTATCCTCTTCTCCTAACCATGTTGATATTATTTTTAATGGTTACTAAAGATTTTCAGGGATCTATGGATGGCTAGAAGAAAGTAAAAAAATTGCTAACTTGGGAGCTTATTACTAAATTGTCATATGATTCAGATTGTGTCATGGTTATGTGGTGGAGATTTTAATGAGGTAATGTATTTGAATGAGAAATCAAGTGGAAATCTCAAAGATCCTAGAAAGCTCTAACAATTCCATTCGTGCTGAAATAATAGTCAGTTGATGGATTTAGGTTTTAAAGGCTTCCAATTCATTTGGAATAATGGTTAAGAGGGTTCTTAAAATATTTAAGAAAAAATTGGTAGGTTTACCCCTACTTTTTCATGAATAGCTATATTTCCTTCATTTTCTTTTGATAATTTATTGAGAATAGGTTTGGATCATTGTCCATTTAAATTATTTTGGCATGATATTTTAGCTAAGAAAAGGAGGAGGTCTTTCCAGTTTGAACTTATGTGTTACGTGATGATTCTTGCAAGGAGGTTATGAAAGAGAGTTAGGAGACACCTTTAGAAGCATGGAGAGTGAAAATTATTGCAGAAAAAAAATTAAAGATTGTGAAGTACCATTGAAGAAATGGGAAAGAGCTCATTTTGGTTTTGTTAATCATCACATTGCTATATGTTAAAAGGCTCTTTTTAAGTTATAGTCTTAGACCACCTGCGATTAGTAATTTGGAGCAATAGAAAAAAATTGAGTATAAGATGAAAAAATTGTTACTTTGAGAACATATTGTGTGGCGTCAAAGGTCTAGGGCACAATGGTTAAAAGGAAGGAGATATGAATACATCCATTTTCCATTGAAAAGCCAAAATAGAGAAAAGAAAATTTATTAGCCATATTAAAGTTGATTTAGGGAGGTGGTATCAAGATGAGAATGATATTGCTCGAGTTATGATGACATATTACAAGGACTTATTTTCCTCCTCTACTCTATCTGCTTATGATGATGTCATGGATGCCGTAGAGACTAGAGTTAAAGATGAGATGAACACCCATCTTTCTAAACCATTTTACTAGAGTTGAAATTCAATTTGTTTTAAAACTAGTGCACACCATAAAAGCTCCTAGCCTAGATGATATGCGCCCTTTCTTTTTCCAAATATTTTGGCATATGGTTGGGACTCAGTTGAGTAAAAGATTCTCTTGATCCTCAATAATAATGATTCTCCTACATCTCTCAATCATACATTCATTAGCTTGATCCCGAAAATTAATAATCATGTGTAGACAAAAGATTTTTTAGATCTATCAGTCTTTGCAATGTTGTTTTTAAAATTATCACTAAAGTCATTGCTAATAAGCTTAAAGATCAATTTTTTATCATATTATTCATTCCTCTCATTTTGATTTCATTCCAAATTGGCTTATTACTGATAATGCAATTTTAACTTTAAAATTTTTCATTACATGAAAAACCATACTCAAGGTAATAGCGGACTCAAATGGGCTTTAATTTGTAATGGGTGGATTTAATTATGAAGTGTATTTCATATGTATCATATCTTTTGCTAAAAAATGGGGAACCCCAAGAAGTCTTTTTTTTCTATAAAGAGGCCTTTGTCAAGGTGACCTTCTATCGCACTTATTTGTTTTTGCTTTGTGTAGAGGTTTTGTCGAGCGTAATACAGAGAGCAGAAAGAAACCGAAGTCTGCATGGGATACAAATTTATAGGAGAGCATCATTTATTACTTACTTTTTTTTTTTTTTTTTTAATAACAAATTTAATAGGAGAGCATCAATTTATGTACTTAACTTTTTTTTTTTTTTTCGGTAGATGATAGTATTATTTTTTTTTTTTTTTTTTTTGGTAGATGATAGTATTATTTTTGAGAGAGTAAAAAAAAGAAAGGCAGATACCATTGGTAAAATCCTTAATTATGAATGAGCTTCAGGCCAAAAAATCAAATTTAAGGAGTTCTGAAATTTCTTTCAGTCCAAATGTTAATGATAATGTGCAAGGTTCAATTAGAGCTAGATTGGGGGAGAGTGGAGTGCAACAATTTGCAAAATATTTGGATTAGTGTTGCACCCCCTTGAAATGAATCCGTGTATATCACACCTCCTACGGTGGTTGCCAAAGCTCCGAGTGAACCCGAAATAGGCCATTTACCTGTTATCATTGGAAGAAAATAGAAGTAAATGTTTAGCAACATTGTTGATAGAATTGTAAAAATATTGAAAGGCTGAAAAGCAAGAACCTTTTTGAAAGCAAGTAAGGAGATTTTACTCAAAGTTATTATTCAGGAAATCCCGACTTATTATATGAGTTATTTTTATTACTTAAACATATTTGTAAGTAAATTGAGAATTTAATGGTGAAATTTTGATGGGCAAAAAAATAATAAAAGGAAAATTCATTGGACAAAATGGCAAAAATTATGTCGCTCAAAATATGATGACGAAATGGCTTTAAAGACTTTCATAGTTTTAACTTTGTCATACTTACTGAGCAAGGATGAAGATTGTGTAAAGATGAGAACTCACTTTTGGCTAGAACCTTAAAAGCTAGGTTTTGACAAACAATAATATACGAGCGTAACACTCCAATTTTCTCTTGCTCTTACTTAATTTAACATGGTTTAAGAGTCACTCTCCTAAATGCAAAATTCTCAATGGCCCTTGTTCTCATTTGTTTTTCAATCGCCACCCTTATTCTTACCTCTTCTCATTCTTTCTCTATTAAATTAATCTCCAAAAACTATCTTTTATGGAGAACTCAATTTACACCCACTCTTAATTATCAAAGTTTACATAGCTTCATTGAGGACACTTTTGTCCCCCCTCCCAAAACTATACCATCCTCATCCTCATCCTCCCTCTCAGAAGAAGTATTTTCATTGGTTATTGGTCTTAGAATCCTCCTTTCTGTTTGGAAGGCATTAGCAAATGTGTTTCAGTTTACATTCCTTTTTTTCCTTTGTAGCAGATCAACTAGGTGGTCATATCACATTAACACTTACAAATGGACAATTAGTACTAACTTTCCATTTTCCTAAATCTATTAGTGTTGTGTGAACACCTATTTTTTTCACCTGGATATTCAAGGAAAAGTCTGAAAATCAACCAAACCGGACTTGAATCGGACAAATCAAAAATCAGTGCAAAAAAAAAATAAAGTTACTTTGATTCAGCCATAATTCTCTCTAAACTGCAGTTTTTGAGACAAGATTAGCACTAGTTGAAACTAGACTAAAACAGCTTTCAATGGTACCTTACAGACCAAAATCAGAGCTGAAATGGGCTTTGAACCAATCAAACCAACCAAAAGATCAAACTAAACCAAAATTGCAGTGTTGGCTGCGCCAGCTTAGCCTAGCCGTCGGCCAACTGAGCCTGGCCTCTGGCTAGCTCCTGCTAGCTAGGCCAGCCCCTGGCAGTGCAATTTTGGCCCTCTCCAATCCCACATTGCTCATTTAAAATGGCCAAACACCCCTCATAACATGTAAATACTTCCCCCAAAAACCTCATCTACACACAACAACTTGCAAAAAAGACTTAGAGCAATATAAGCGACCTATTTAAAGGCCTTCACTCCTACAAGTCTTTTAGCTAAGTGTGGGTTTTCACTTAAGTGAAAAACCGCAATAGTTTAAGGGTTTTGATACCCATTTTTGGAGTCCATTAATGATTGCCCGAGTTGAAATTTTGTTCCTCTGTTGGTGCTCAAAACTAAAGAGAAACTAAAGAAATATTTAATAGTTTCAATAGTAATAAAGAGAAACTTTTCCCTTCTTTAGCTGACTTACAAGGAGAAATTAAGACAGCTAAAATGAAATAAAAGAATTAAAATAAGAACATAATAAAATTAAACAAGATATCATTTCATTACAAGTTAATAAAATTATAGATGTACAGGCGAAACCCTCATAAAATAGGAAAACTAATAATTTAGATGAAATATTATCTTATGATGAGTTTCTTAATGTGATATTTAGAGTAAGCTTTCAGAAATGGATAGTTTTAGTTAAAATAGTAGTTAATAATGATTTTCATTTAAGTACAACTACATTAGTTAACTCTAGTGCAAATCAAAATTATTTACAAGAAGGATATATTCCAACTATATATTATGAAAACAATTAGTTAAACTCTAATGCAAATCAAAAATTATTTACAAAGAAGGTATATATCCCAACGTATATAAATGAAAAAACTAAAAGAAATGGTTATACATAGCTTGATTGTAAATAAGTTTAAGAAGTAAAGAAATGGGATGATAAGTTAACAAAAAGCAAATTTTAGTTGATGGTTTTTTTGTTTTAAAAAAACATTTAATTTTAATAAGTTAACAAAAGCAAAAATATTTAGTGATGGTTTTTGTTTTAAAACATTTATTTTAGTTAAAAATCTTATTACATGAGTCATAATAGGATCATCCTTTTTAACTACTATTTATCTCTTTAAAGTAGATTGTGAAGGATTGAAAAAAATATATCTTAAATAATCAAATGTATTTTAGATTTATGCAGCCAATTAGACAAAAGGATTTAAGTGCTATACAAGATATTTCTGTATCTTTAGCTACTATTTATCTCTTTAAAGTAGATAATGAAGGATTGAAAAAAAAAATCTTAAATCATCAAATATATTTTAGATTCATGCAGCCAATTAGACAAAAAGATTTAAGTGCGATATAAGATATTTCTGTACATAAAGAAATAAATCTTATTGAACAAAAACAGAAGCATATTAGCTATTTGAAACAAAAAATTAATATTATTAGGATTTAAATTTAATTACAACAAATCCATATACAACAAAAAGATTAAAGATTTTGAAGAACTTTTAAATAAGAAAGTATGTTCAAATATTTTGAATGCCTTTTGGTCTAGAAAATAACATTTAGTTCATTTACCATATATAAAAGATTTTGATGAGAAAAATATCTCAACTAGATCTAGAGCTATACAGATGAATAAAACAATTACAAAAATATTATTACAAAGAGATAAATGATTTATTAGATAAAGGATTGATTAGAAAATCTAAGTCCCCTTGGAGTTGTTCAGCTTTCTATATCCAGAATATTGAAGAAATAGAAAGAGGAACACCCAGGTTAGTTATTAATTATAAATCTTTAAATAAAGAATTACAACGGATTAGGTATCTTATACAGAATAAAAGAGATTTGTTAAAAAAGTTAAATAGTGCAAACATATTTTCTAAATTTGATATGAAATCAGGATTTTGGCAAATACAAATACATGAATCTGATAGGTACAAGACTGATTCTACTGTTCCCTTTGGTTACTATGAGTGGAATATTATGCCATTTAGTTTGAAAGATACCCCTTCTGAATTTCAAAATATTATGAATGATATTTTTAACAATTATCATGAGTTTTTAATAGTTTACATCAATGATGTGCTTATTTATTCAAAGTTATTGATCAACACTTTTCTCATTTGAAAAAGTTTTATAGTATAGTTAAGCAAAATGGTTTAGTTGTTTCTTCTCCAAAAGTTAAATTATTTCAAACTAAAATAAGATTTCTAAGACATGATATTTTTCAAGGAACTAGTAAACCGATTGATAGATCAATTAATTTTGCTGAAAAATTTTCAGATGAAATTACTGATAAAAATTAATTACAAAGATTTTTAGAATGTCTGAACTATAAGAAAAATCCTACATTAAAAGATATTAAAAATGTTTAATTTCAAAACAATTATACAAATCAAATACTCAACACAATAGTGTTACAATTAGATAGTTTAGAAATTCAAACTCCGGTATCTTATGCTTCTCCTGTACAAATACCCTTGCCAATTACTAAATTAGAAATTTCAATATTTAAGCCCCACGAAATACTTGCAAAATAAATAGTTAAGTTAGATAAAACATAAGATATAGAAAAGATGCAAAATAGTTTAAATTATTCCAATATTTCCTCTTCTTTTAGTATTAAAGTATTAAGTAAAGACAAACAATTTGAAGAAGAAGAATCAAATACAAATCTATTAGTCAATTGGAAGAACAATTTATGTCTATCTTATTACCTTGCCCGGACTCTATTTTCCCTTACATTTCAGCCTAACAATTACTATTACTCCACAATTAAAACTAAACATACAATCTCTTCCTTTGTCCCTCCACACTTCTAGTCAACTCCCTTCAGATTAATTTAGCACTTAACTTAAATAAATTGCATGATCACTTAGAATTAATTAATTAATTACATAGCTAATTTTAATAAATTTCATCTGATTAATTAGATTAATTTAGCACTTGAATTATGTCATCACTTAGAACCAGTCAATTTGCATAGAATTAATTAGTTAGACTCAATTGAATGCTTAATTAGTTTAGAAATAATTAGATGCATGATTAGGATTAAATTAAAGCATGATTAGTATAGGACTTAATTAATTACATTATTAACTTAAATTTAATTGAAATGCATGTCCCTTTAGCTTAGAATTAATTAATTATTTTCTTAACTTAGGAAATAAATAATGGCATGAACAATTAGGCTTTCTTGAATTAAAATTAAATGCATGTCTAGCTTAAATATTTTAATACTTAGAATGTTTAAGCTAGCCTTTTTAATCACATACTTTAGGTTAGAGACTTTAAATTATTTTCTTGAATTTAAGCATCTTTTTCTCCACACTATTTCTCCACACTAAGCAAATAAATTAGGAACCACACTTATGCCTTAACACTTAATTGAGCATGACCTTAAGAACTTCATATTTATTTCTTTTTATTGTAATTGCCTTCAATGTGAAACTCTAAGCTTTTAAATGACATGAATATGACTTAGATAAATGCATAGGATTGCTTGTTTTCTTTGCTTTGTTATGCGCACGACTTTATCACTTTCTTCTTGAAACTCTTGGTAACAAAACGCCAAATGAACCATTTTCTATATAATTAGGCGACTAAAGCCTCTTTTTCTCAAACCTTTGGCGACTACACCTAAATGAATCATATTTCAAACGAATTGGCGACTAAAGCTACTTTTCAATCAACTTGGTTATAAAGCCACTTTTTCAATCAATTGACACTTTTCCAATTAAATGGTGACTAAAGTCAACTTTTGACAATACACAAACACACAGACACTCTTTTTCACAATTAAAATCCTCGTTTCACAATAGGAAGAACCACTTGGTTCTAATTCTTATTTAATGGGATAAGCAGGTAGACTCGACTACTAAAACTCGAGTTGTGAACCAAAAAAATTCACAAAACCGTTTTACCCTTTTTCCTTTCATGCTTCATTCAGATTTATTTGCTTCTTTCGATTAGGAGACTTGTGATTATCCTAGAATCCCTTCCATTCAGATTTTTTGCCTTCTTCGATTAGGAAAGACTTGTGATTAGTCCTTAGAATCCCATAAAGGGGCTGATAGGCGAATACCCCTTTTCCGACGCCATAAGGGGCTAGAGGCAATACTCCTTTCCACGTCTGGCTTTTTCTTTATTTGCTTTTAAGAATGTTTGCTTTACTTTTAATTTGGAAAAACGTGTGGTCATCCTAGAATCCCCTTAAAAGGACTATAGATGACATTCCCTTTTAATTAGCTCTATTCATTTAAATATTGCATTTTAATCTTTTATTGGGAGATGTGTGGCCATTCTATAATCCTCTGAACCAAGCTAGAAATGATAATTCCTTTTTATTCTTTCATTGCTTTATTTATCACTTTATTTGTTGTTTACTTTAAATTGCTCTCTTATTATTGCCATGAATTTATTCATCTTTAAATTGTTTTTCATTCGATGAAGCATTAATACTTAGGTAACTTAATTGATTATTTTAAAATTGAAAACCTAGTCCCCGAATCCTCGTCAGTTTCGATGATTATTGCATTTTATCTATTTGCACCAATGTCCAGCGTCAAACTTAGGATTTTCCTTAGATATTTACCTTGAAAATAAAAAATGTAAAATGGTGGCTCCTTTTTAAAGAAAGCAATCAAATTAAATAGGTTTTTGATACCATGAACTCAACTCAAAATGAGCATTGCGATTCCACATTTAGTAGATTGGACCAGGCGCTCAGGTCGAGGCCTTACATGTTGTTATTGTTGTTGAATAATTGTTTCCAAAAAAGGCTAGTAAAGGTTTTGTCTCTATTAGAAAGTATGGTTTGTGGCATGCCATGTAATTTGAGAACATTTTCTAAAAATAAGCTGGCTACCTTAGAAGCTGTGTATGGGTGAGAAAGTGATAAGAAGTGAGCATGTTTGGTGAATCTATCAACAACCACTAAAATAACTGAGTTGTTATATGATTTAGGTAATGGAATAGCTAAAACCTACTTGTTTTTATATTTAAGACACCCTCAGAAAAAGAATATAGCAGTTTGGAATTAGGTGAAAGTGTGATTGGAGGAATTTAAGTCTTTGGCAGTAGTATTGTGACATCCTACTCCGAGTCGAGTCTTAGCATAGAGTTGAGTAGTCGAGTTGAGTCGAGTTGAACCAAACCCGGTTGGGGTAGAATGGGTTTTGGGGGGAAAAAAAAACCCCCAAAAAAAAAAAAAAAACCCGTTGGGTAGAATGGGTTATTAAGGTTGGAGTTACTTGATTGAGAGAAAAGATTTAAGAAGCAACATGGGGAGGAGTGATTGCAATTAAAAGATTGAGCTGGGTATTAAGTTGTTAAAGCCTGTTTTACAATTGAGGTAACCAATTTAGGAAGTTTTACATTAAAATCCCTTGATTTTTGAATGGCCCTATGTAGCCGTAATTACTCATTTTTCAACTTTTCCCAATTTTCATCTTTATCTTCATCCTCTTTCAATTTTCTTCTTTCCCTTCCATTACTTTTCATTTTTTTTAATGTATTAGCTTAACTTCATTTTCTCTTCTGACCTATCAATTAAATTCCTTACTTGAAGTTCAATAAGTGAAACATTTGGTGCTAGTTGTTTTAGAATCATAAGAATTCTTATTTTATAAGTAAGGGGGTAAAGAGTGTAGAAAAAAGAAAGCTAAAAGAGGAGCTCAAGCTTTTTGGAGTAAAGGTTTGGATATCTCTTGTTATTTTCAATTTTCTTTGCAATGAGAATATGTGGTTTTTGCAGTGAGACAATATATTGCTTCAAATGTTGAGTGGGAGGACTTGTAATGCCGAAGAACGGGGAGAAACAGGGGAGTATTTGAATAAAATGAAGTGAAGATTGAGTTTAAAATGTTTGAAAACAGGTTTTGCTGGAAATTTTACCAGGTAAACTTCGATCTTTTTGATTTTGACCCCATTTAATGATGGAATTAAAGGAATGTCATAGAAGAGTTATTGTATTCCTCTGTGTTTAGCTTACATGGGTTTTAAATCATCCAAACGGAGTTTATATTGAGAGATATGACAAATCGAGTACAGACAGTTGCATGCAGGAAGCGCTGCGCCGCGAATTGCATATGTGTTAATTGCATGACGAGTTCGCGTTGCCTTCTCGCGCTCGCGAATTTGAACTACGCGCTCGCGACTTTCACCTGAAACTCTCTGACTCTTATTTAGAACATCTCGCGCTCACAACTTTCAGGTGCGCTCTCGCGACTTGTGCTCGCAAACTCTCTGACTTTCATTTGGCACATCTCGCGCTCGCAACTTTGAAGTACGCGCTCGCGTACTTGGCCCTTGGCCTGTAAGCGCTCGCGACCTTCATTGCGCGCTCACGAGTTTGGCCTAGGAACTCACTGTCTCTCATTTGGCACTTCTCGCGCTCGCGACTTTCAAGTACGTGGTCGCGACTTGTGCCCGATAACCCACTGTCTCTCATCACTGTCTCTCATCTAGCGTGCATTACGCGCTCAGCCGAGACGCTTGCTAAGGCGCGCTGCGACTTGTGTTTTCATGCATTTTTGGCGACTTCTTTTTCAATGCAAGTTGTATTCCTTTACTTCACTTATATGCCTCCAATCGATTTTAACATCAAATACAACATTCAGAACATGTATCAAAACAACATGCAAGCAATGCCAAATGATATGAAAATCATAAACATGAATTATGAAAAGGTTATGAATATGATATGATGTTGTGTGATAATTATTTGACATACCAACATTATGCTCATTGAGGTTAGGTAAAACCATGTAGAATAAAGCTATGTCGCGACATAGGATAACAGATCTGCAACTCATACAGTTTGATACCCGGCTACAGGCCTTGAGTTGGATATGATATATATGGGCCATAGCAGCCAAGCATACAGTATTCAATCCAGTTTCATACAGTTTTTTCTTAACACTTCGGGTTCACTATAACCTTATGAGCCAATAAGGATATCTTGACAATAACATTCAATGAATTATACAGTATTATAAACATTACAAAGAGTAATCAAGGTATCATGAAAAATATCATGTATGTGTGGTGCCTTTATATGTGCCATATGTGTTTAACATGGTTCCTTTTCCTATCATGTATGTTGTTTAAGATTGTTTCTTTATAGCTGTTAGATATCCACGAGCTTATTTCCTCAGCGAGTTTACCCTGAAACTCGCAAGTTTTGAAGATTGGACCATAGAGATCGGCTTACAACTGCCTGCAGTTCATGCTGTAGAAGACTCAGTCTTCAGGGTAGCGTACCATTGGATGGTGTATGCTTTGTCTACCCTTTTTATGGCAATGGCATGTACAGGGCACTCAGTTGGGCCCATTTCATTTTGTAAACTAGTATCATGTTTTGTAAATATAAATTACATTATTTTTGTATACTACACCAGCATGCTATTATATTCAATACATATTATGATTTCAGCATGTCAGGTCATACAGTCAACCAGTTTGTAGCGTCTCGGTCCGATTCATTCGGGTTTACGAGTGCACCGGGAAGGGGTGTTACAAGTATCATCAACATAACTACTAGACAGCTCATGTAGCCAAAGGGGCTGAATAGGAGAGATATTGTGAAAGGATGAAGTTGGTGAATCATTTGAAAAAGTTTGGATTCTAGAAAGAGCATCAGCAGCCTTATTTTTAAATCCCTTTATATGTTGGATGGTATAGGAGAGCCCTAGTAGTTTAGGAACACCCTTTTATTGCACATAATATACAGTCCTTGATGCAATAAATATGTCAAGCTAGAATTGTTAATTTTAATAATATGTATCAAGCTCAAGATAATGCCTCCAAAGAGACACAGCTAGTATTACTACAGATAGCTCTTTTTCATAGATTAATAACCCCAAATCTCTTAGGCTCAAGGGTTTACTTATAAAGGCTAGGGTCTCCCATTTTGCATCAATATAGCCCCTAACCCAAAGTGACTTGCATTAGTCTCAACAAAAAAAAGAAGGGCGAAGTCAGGCAGGCAAGGATTGGTGGGTTGGTGAGTACTTGTTTAGGGTTTTTGAAAGTAGTTTGGGCTAAATTTGTCCAATGAAATGCATCCTTCTTAAGTAAGTCAATCAAGGGCTTCCTAAGTAGACCATAACCCTTAATGAACTTCCTATAATACCCTATGAGTCCTAGGAAACCTCTTAGAGATTTTAAATTTGTAAGCGTAGTCCAATTAAGCATTGCTTCAATTTTCCTAGGATCTATTCTTAGCCCCTTCTCACTAATTATAAGTCCTAGGTACTCAACTGGATTATACTGCTTAAGCCAATTTACCCTAGGGACCACTTGACACTCAACTAGCGCTAGAACTCTATGACTGTAAGTAAAACCAGTACCCCGTATTTCCCATTCTATTCTTGACATTTAGTTTTACTAACTAACGTCTGACCATTTACAACCTTTACATATAGGCAAAATGTCTTAACTAGCTTAAGGTGAAGTTGTTTACCAGCGTAGAGTCAATAAAACTATGGGTACTACCACTATCCACTAAGATCACTATTGTTTGATTTTGAAGTTTGCGCTTAATCCTAATGGTGTTTGGTGACACACTACCTTTTAAAGCACTGAATGAGATGGCGTTGTCTCAATAATTTCATTTATTCCCTTCTCACAGTCTATTATCTGACTGTCTAACTCAAGATTAGATGCATCCATTGTCAAAAGGGTTTTGGATTACACACATGACCAGGAAAATATTTGTCCCCACATTTGAAATAGGGTTTGGGCCCACTGGGGGTTAGAGGGTTTTAAGTTAGATAACTCTAAAAGTTTTGGTAGAAGAGATGAAGGCTTAGAAGTAATGCTAAGAGAGGTAGTTTTAGGTGGAAATGGTTTGAAGGAAATTCTATGGCTTTTGAACATGGCATTGATAAGGCACATTCACAAGTGTACGAAATCGAAATAAGTAATAAAGAATGAGTAGAGTATCATTCCCACAAGGATTGTATACTAAGCACCAAAATTATGTTACCCTACCATTTTCTAAAGGACAATAAGAAGAATAATTGTAGAAATGAAAGAAATAAAATAAAGCAATGAATAAGAAATCAAACAAGAATATTTGATGAAAAGAAATCAAGGATTAAAAGCTACTAGGGATTTTGACTTCACGGATTAAAAATCAAGGATTAAAAGCTACTAGGGATTTTGACTTCACTTAATTCTATCCAATTTATTTTATTAGTTTGATAATCAATTTTTATTGTTCAAGTAGAGAAAACAACCCTAAAATCGTTAACAAGCTCTCCTGATTTATTATTAGTTATTTTGACTTGGTCTAATCACCTATATTTTAATAGCGCAATCAAACATGAATTAAATAATTAAGTTTTATGATTTGTTTATGAATTCATAACTTAAGGTCGTTAACTTTTGAAACCCCCCATGGGTCAAACCATATAGCTTCCACATTAAGTTATTATTCTCATGTAATTTATTACCTTTTACATATCAAAAACCCTTCTCCCGATAGCGATTAATGAAATAAATCAATATAAAGTCAATTCCAAGGGGAGAAACTGCCTAGAAGATTAAAGTTTAATAATAAATTATCATATAGCTTCCACATTAAGTTATTATTCTCATGTAATTTATTACCTTTTACATATCAAAAACCCTTCTCCCGATAGCGATTAATGAAATAAATCAATTCAGGGGAGAAACTCTGCCTAGAAGAATTAAGTTTAATAATAAATTATATCTTGAACAAGGAAAAACAATTCTAATATTATAAATTGGAATAGAAATTAAGCTACATCAAATTCCTAGTATATGAATTTAGTTCAATAAATAAATTAAACTCAATTAAACTTGTAAAATAATCTCATAATGAATAATAAACAAGAAAACAGTTTAGAAATAAAAACTAGTTGACGATTTGCTTGAGCGGTTTTCTTGAATCTTGGCACCAACTTGGATATTTGAAGTCTTAGAGAGAGAGAGAAACTACGTAGAGTGAACAACAATAGAACAAAAGATGGAATATACAATGGATGTCTCTAGATTATGGCTAGTCTCTCTCTTTATATAGACTTTCTGGAATATTTTCATATTCGTTTAGGAAAGTGAATCTCTATTGAGGAAGAAATCTTTTGGGGATAGGAAACTGTTTATGCTTTGTATTTCTCCCAATTAGGACTCCCACAGTGTCTAAATAGGAATTCAACCTTAATAAGGCACGTCCCATAGTATCTTTATACAGGCGGCACGAGGTTAATCCAAAATTTCAGCCCAAGTTGAACTCTACAAGTAACACGAGGGTGCTGGGTAGCATGCCTGGGCATGCTTCTTACTGGATGTCATGGCCAATTTTTTGCTTTTAATCCTCTTTTGCATTTTTTGCTGGTTTCCAATAAAAATCCTATAAAATTCATCAAGATCAAGTGAAATATGATCCAAGGAAGCTTTAAACAAAAACATAAATAAAACTAATTGAAGTAATTAAAAATACTAAAAATCATAATAAAACTATATTAGAAATACTATAAAAATAACACCTATCGGGCAGCAATTGATTGTTCTTGCAATTTAGCTTGTTCAAAAGCCTCAATGAAGGTAGTTGGGTGTAAAAGCTTGACAATAGATCTAAGTTGAGAATTAAGCACATTTATAAAACTAGAAATAAAATAAGACTCAAACAGTCTAAGATTGTGTTTTTTCATTAAAGATTTAGGTACTCAAATCTTTCCTGGTTTTAATGGAACTGTCTTGTCTTGGTGGAGCTTATTGAACTTCTCCACAATATCAGTTAGGGTTAGTTCCCCAAATCTACGACACAAATCATCAACAAACTGAGTGCAAGTAGCATTGGCATTATGAATTTGCCAACCCTGTAACCAAGCATCAGGTGCATTTGCTGAGAAAAGACTGGCTAATTCAATCATTTGAGGTTCTTGGATACCATAAATAAGGAAATATTTGTGAAATTTCCTTATCCACCCTCGTGGGTTGGTCCCATCAAAAAAGGAAGGTCCATTTTAAGGTTTAGTGTGCTATTCTAAAGGTTTCTTTGGGCTAGTTGGGTCATATTAAAAAAATGATTGGTATAACCTATTCTAGGAGGGGACTGTCTAGGGAAATACATAGAATGCCCACCAACGTCCATTAAGAATACTATGACTAATAAATTGGGAATTTGAAAATTTAGGGTTGGGAGGGACACGAGACAATCCAATCCCAAAATTAGGGAATTTGAAAATTTAGGGTTAGGAGGGACATATGATTCCCCAATTCCCAATTGTTAGGTGTTTGCAAAATACCCTTATCCTCATTCACACCCTTAGTGTTCTCCACATCTATCAAAGGAGATATTTGAGTCTTACCTTTTTGTGCGATCTTTAATAAGTCGATCAACTACATCACTTGCTGGGAAAGATCCTCCAACATTTTTGTTTGATTTGCATGAAGGGTATTCACTACTAATCTTAGTTCTAGTAGCTCAGATTGAGAATTGGCGATACTCCAATTGACCGTCTCCTCCAATCGTAGAATTAGTCACTCAAATCGTCAATTGATTTTTCATGGACCAAGGATCGCTTCTGTAGGTTTTGCATCCGCGCACGTTGCATTCATCATTACAGTCTTTTGGTTTAGAACAGGGAATAAGGAAGTGAGTGTTTGGTCTAGGTCGGACGGCTCTGATACCAGTTTGTCATATCCTTTGGGCATTGAATCTGACAAAGGAGGGGGTTGAAATTAGGGTTTTGTGGTGATTTGGGTGACATAGAGAAAGAGAAAGATAGAGAGATAAAGAAATTGATATTTGATTCATTAAGAATGTAATTAACACATTACAGCTTAGTTATATATTGTTTCCAGGTGGCTATCCTACTTAGCAATATGAACCACGTGGACCTAAACTCAGCAATAAACCAAAATTACAAAATAAAGCATAATAGTCAGTATTTAAGCAGTTGAGGCCTAATCTATTACAATGAGGTCCTTAAATCAAGTTTAGATCATAATAATATCCTAACATGTGTACTCCCGCCTCATTCAAAAATGAGATAGGACGAAATGAAAATTCAGTCCTTGAAATAAAACAAAATGGATCGAGACAACAACTGAATGGAATTCCCACCATGTTTACCAAATTATTATTTTTTCACCAAAAAGATAACATTACTATAGTTATAAATTTAATAATTAATTAATGTACCGTTAAACTCATAATTAGTTACATTTGCTACTAAACGAAAGCATTAAGCATAATAAGACAAAATAATTCTAAGTGTGTACTACAATTTAATTTTACATGTATCCTATAAATTTTAATTCTTCATTATTTTGATAAAATAATGATAGCATTAAGTATAATTAAGAATTAAATTAATTATGTTCAATTTAAAATTTATCCAAACAAACAAATTAATTAATTAATTAATTAATTAATTAATTAATAGGAAAGGGTGACCTGGAGGAAAGCTGGACATTATTAGTCTTCTAATAAGCGATAAAAGGCAGTATCAAGTGATTATGTAATAATGTGTTCATATTGGGACAAAAATGGAGAATCAAATGATTTCATTTTTAAAAACATTGAAATGCCTGTACCGTTTTTATTAAGCAGAATCATGGCACAGGTCTACGTATAAAAAATGTAGAAAAGTTTTGGTATCAATTGTTTTTAGTTTACGTTAGATACTATTTGTTTTATTTTGTGAACTTTGATTCGAATTTTAACACTAATTATTTAGTTTAAGGCATATATTCCTACCAATAGCTCTGTCACAAATAATGATGTGCTTCTTCGCCAACCCATCTATTCAAAATTTCATTATTTAATTTTTATTTTATTAATTTATTTAAAACTTTATTAACCAATCATTCATGTGAAGATTAGAAATTTCTATTTCATTTTGAAAAATATCTTACTTTTAAAAAAATATTTTCTGATAAAAATCATTTTCCTCTTTGCTAAATATTTTTCAATCACCCACTTTCTATTTTTTGATTGTAATATTACACATTAGTTAAGAAATTAAAATTTATAATTTATAAGATTATAAAAATTTTATTATTAGATTTTAATATATATATATGACTAGTAGTGGTGACTAATGATAGTCTTCATTCATGATGGTCGATAACGGTGAATTTCAATAATTAATGAATTAATAAATATTTATCCATAAGCTATTTCTTTTGTATAATAAATTTGTCAATATTCAAATATTTTTCTCTCCTAAAATGAGAAAGTTAAACAATTTGTTGTTCCTTTGAACATAAAAGTAATTTTTCTTAACAGACTTTTCTAAATGTTTCAAACATCAGGAAACTCTTAAAACAAACAGGACCTAAAGATTTCATAAAATTTAAAAATGAAATTATTATATTAAAATAAGATTTCAAATGAATTATACAAAATTTTTTAATCAAACAAGACTTAAATATTCATTCCAACCAAATTCCAAAAAGAAGCATAGGAGACCAACCACAAATTAGGGCTTGGTGTACTCAAGAATTACTATAAGCAGTTCAGTTTAGCTACTTCACTGTAAAAGTCACTATCATCAAACATTCCTTCGGACAACAAAATAGAGAGAGAGAGAGACAGTCAAAGTGATTTTTGGTTGGCCAAGAACTGAATATATGCAGCCTTTTAAAGATTTGAGATGTGTCAATATGTGCATGAAAATAAATAAATAAATGAAGAAAAATAATAATAAATTAAAAAAAATTAAGGGATTTGATGGGGAAGACATTTTTTTTTTTCTATATGATTTTCTGTGATGCTAATGGATGTCCACAGCAGTTTGTTTTCTTTTTTATTTTTTTTTTCCGCACAAATGCCTCTTTAAGCTGTCGATAAACGTGCACAGCCAACCAATGGAATTTAGAATCTACACTAGAAAAATAATATTTTCTAAACTCCCTGGTTGGATTGGAAAAAAAAAAAAACTTAGTGAGAGAGAGAGGATATTTTAAATTTGCTTATTTGAGGAAGCAATATCAAATTTAACTTCATGAATATTATTGATAGAATTATCCTGTTATGACGTGAAATAGCCTACCTATCACCAAAAATAAAAACAGAATATCATCTATAGTTTTTTTAGAATAAAAAAGAATTATTTATACTGACTACCATAAAAAGTGAAACGGAACCAAATCGAAAACTAATGGTTCCGGCTATGGTTCCTTAACGGTTTTAAAACTGACGGTTTTGACCAGTTCTTTGATCAATTTTTCAGCGAATCGCATAATTACAAAATAAAAAATTAGAGAATATTTTTATTGAAAATTAAAAATTTAAATATTCATGAAATAATTTTTAAAAAAAACCTTTAAAAATATAAAAAAAGGCTTGAACTTTTTTTTAAAAAAAAAAGGGGCTTGGACAATAATTAAATATTCGAATTTGAAGAAATTATTTGACAATAATTTAGACAATTATAAATGGGAGAGCTTAGAAAGATTGGAGAGTAGAGAGAAATAATTTTGCGTGAAGATAAATGAAAATAATGTGTATTTATAATAAATCCAAAAAATCAACTTTCTATAAATACCCTTAAAACTAGCCGTTATATAGTTGTTAACATGGTTAATTTGGGAAGTTCACAAAAAATTTTTAAAAAGTAAAAAAAAAAAAAATTGTTGAAACTGTCGGTTCTAACCGGTTGGAACAAATATCGGTTTCATTCAGTTCTTGGAACCAACGGTTCACGATTCCTCAAAACTTGAAATCGGAACCTGACCGCAAGCCTCCGGTTTCAATTCCGCACGGTTTCGGTTCCTAAAACCGAATATGGCCATGTCTAGATGAAGAATACTGAATTTAAATTTGAAACTTACACTCTCTCTCCTCTACTTTAACTATGGAATTTGACAAAACCTCATGCCCCAATAATTTGCGTCAATGTTATCATCATATCTATACATCATATTAACATCATCACCTGATTACAATTCAATAACTTCCATTACTAGAAACCACAAAGCTGTTGCAATTTACTTTAAAGTGGAGACCACCAGATTGACAGCATTTTTAAGGTTAATGTTAAAACATCCTTTGATGTAGGGTGCAGGCTGGATTGTCCCATATTCCAACGGGTAAGTGTCGATGGAAAGACGATGAATCTAGGGTTGCCTTCTAACTCTTTAATGGTAAACATTAAGTTTGTTGAAAGAGAAACGCTTTCAACAACCATTGCTACTTAAGAGCGATTGTTTGCTTGCCACTCAAGCTTTGCAAAAGGATTTTGTTAATTGCTCTTATTTTGATCGTGTGATTTCTGATTGTCAAACTCTATTAAGAGAATTGTTTTTCTTTATTGTTTTGTTTTGTTAAAAGATCACAGTTTGCTTATTCGCTAGTTAAAGACTGGACATTTAATAAAGTAGAAAGAAAATGTAGATTTTAAAATTCAAATTACGGGTCCCTCATCCAATTAAATAAAAAATTACCGAGGACATTATAGACATTCCATCTATAGAGATTCTTGTTGTGCCAAACACGACTTAAGCCATTTAGCCTTATTGTTTTTCATTCAAATCGGTCAATACATGTTTCAAAAGTCTTCCACCATTGCTCCTCCATGAGCTAATTTCTCTTTTACCACGGCCATGTGCACAAGTTATTTTCCTTTCTTTTTTCCTCCTTTTTACAATATTTTCTCCTCATTGGAGTTGGAGAGATGGAGCTTTGAAAAAAGAAAAGAAAATAAAAAGAACAATAGAACAATAATTAAGCTTTTTCACAAGTTTAAAAGGTAAATTGAAATTCATTTCAGTGAAAACGAATTGAAAATAGTAAAAAATATTTTTCGTTTAATGAAAAAAGACATGGTTTGTGCATAATGGAATTATTTTTAAAAGCTTGTACGAGTGTCCAATTATGTCACTGGGCAAAAAATGTCAAAGATAATCAGAAACAGACTTGTTCTTTCTGCATACCCCGCCAACAATTATCACAAACTTTTCTGACTCGCGGAACCCAGATAAAGCAAACTCCATCGTGCGTTACAACCAAAATGTCCTAATCACCTCTCACTCAATTATTATTATTATTATTATTATTATTATTATTATTATATTTTTTCTAGTCATTTCAGTTTCACAATGATACTCTGTACTACTCGATATCTCCCACCCAAAAGATTCTCATACTCTGTCCAACCGCATTATTTTTCAAAAAAACCTCACTAGATTGAGCAGGCCAATCACCAAGCTTTGAGAAAATTTCGAGTTATCAAAGCCGAAGGCAGGCCCATCAACAGGACTTTGGAGTTTGAACCACGTTCACTTTTACATGCCTTGAGCTGCGCACTAATTTATTCCAAGTGCAGAGAGAGACTCTAGCCACACCAGCAGGCAGCTAGTGTTTATTATCCTTACAGAATAGGATCTGCAATACAAAAATACCTCAGCAACCCATATCAATACATTCTGTAGCTGCGTGGAATAATACTATTATCTTATTGGCTATATTTTCAGTAATACTCTTTATTGAAAGTCTTTTCAGTGAAAAGGCCCGTACAAAAATTAATTAATTAATATAAATAAATAATTGAAAAGAAAAAGGAACAAAGAAAAGAAGTTATTTTACCATACATACATTATCTGATATCTGGAAATTTCAGACTTGCGTCGACCTTGACAGCCCTTTACACCTATACCTGAACTAATCAAAATTTAGGGGAAATGTGCTTCACTTAGAATGGCCAGGTTACACATCCGTCTATCCTTCAATTGGTTAAAAGCTTATTCCCGCCTGCCTTTCATCAAAGCCTCATACAATCACACTTGATGGCATATTGATGGCAACTTTGCCCATAGGGCATCGACAGGTAGCTCATGGATTCAGAATATCTGTTCTCAAATGCAGTCCCATGAGCTACCTAGAATCTGTATTGCCAAATGCATTAAGTGGCTCAGTTTAGTTTAAACTGGCTTGATCTCATGTCCATCAATTGCAAATTACTACTCAGCTGTAGTGATTGCCTCGATATGAGTAAAAGCCACTGCTCATGGAGAAGAGATCATCCCACCACTCCCAATTCAATCCTCCAAAAAAATCTTAACCAGCAATATGGCACGTTACTGAGCCCGGACCCACAACCACCAACCTCATGATGAAGTCTGCCCTCAATTGAAGACTTCAAACAACCAGCAATAACTCCACTGCAGGGCCAACTCCATGCTGAATATTCTGGCAGAGCCTGGGCTTCACACAATTTCTCATAGGATTTGCACAAGATAAGCAATGCAGCTTGTATAAAAGAGAGAGCATTTCTAATTGCACCATACAGCCCTATGAAACTCTCTCATGATCTCGAGCAAGCCTTTCTTCTTCACTGCGCTGAATGAGTTCCTCATAAGCTTTTACCGAATCAGCCATGAACTTCTCCATGGCCTCAAATATACGTTGCAAACTCCCCTGCAGACTGCTATTGCTAGTATCACTCTGATATACAGCGTTTCCAGTCACTGAAAGACTATAAGCATCCCCTGAGACCAGAACAATTTTCTTATCCAATGCCTGAATCTCTTTATGTATCTTTTGATCCTCTCTATCTAAGTTCCTAACTTTTCTCTCCAAATCCTTGTTCATCATCATTCTTTGGCGCATTTCTAGTTTATCTTGTTCCCAAAGCTTAAGCACACTTGAGGCAAAAATTCGCATAGCATCAATTACTTCCTTTTCAGATATTATTTCCATAGCTTGTGCCCACTGATTACAGATTACAAAAACTGGAGGGGCACCCATCCTACCAGGAGAGAAGGGAGCAATTCCATCTGCTGTTTCTTCTGGTTCATGTGAAAGACATCTGTTAAGCCAGTTATTCAGGGCTCTCACGTAACCCTTCTGGGCACCTATCCAACTTGAGAAGCTGGAAGTCCAATTAAGAAGCTCATGCTCAAGCTGCAATGTCGCCTTAAGATGATCATCACCAAGCTTTTTACCAGATCCAATAGAACCTAAACCTTTGGCTTCTTTAACTGCTTGACACTGACTCTGATGGCATTCATGCATACTTTTCCACATCCTGGTTAACCTGAAATGAGAATTGGCCAAATACATTAGAGCCAAGAATGAACTTAAACCATATAGTTAAATTTGGAACTCACATGCATGTTTTCCCCCATAAAGAATTAAATTTCCAAATTAAACACCACTCCCAAGGAAAAAAAGGGTTGTACACATCTACAACAACAACAATAATAATAATAATAACGAACCACAACAATAATAAACCATGAGTATATCAACAGGATATTATTTAATAGCCTGCACATGAATTCATAACTTATTGAAGATAAACCACTGCACCATTACTCAATGGAATATTCTTTACACCTACACTGCTATGTTAATTGGCAAACATTAGCTCTATTCTTTAGCTTTAAGAGAAGGCGGCGGGGATGGTTGGGGTTTGGCACATCTCCTTCAGAAAGTAATTTTAATTTACATTAAAATGTCCTCAATGAAACAAGAACATTCCATATCATGAGATGTTTAACTTTCCTGGATCATTCAAATTGGCATATCTATTGATAGCTAGCTCAACCATAGGCCATATATCTTAAGTAAAAAAAAGTAATAGGAGAATATAATGAATCAAAAGTCTGCTTCACAAACATCAAACCTGCTGCCACTGGCTTCAACTGTAGCTTCAGTTACACATGGATGGTTGATCCAATAAAGAGCTCCAGTTTAGTGCTTGTGATGACCGAGGGACACAAGAATTTCCAACAATTGAACATGAAGGTAGTGATTGTAACTCCCATACCATTTTATATTATGCATATGTTGAAGTTATAAGTAATATGTCCCAGAAACTTTTGTGGATAACAACAACTTAGAGCTAGTGCTCCTGACTCCCTTTCTTTTGAAACAAGTGCCATGCTTACCAATACCACTTAGATGTTTGATCAAACATTTCTACTTAAATCCACTCCATCCATAAAAAGTGCGAACATAAACACATGGAAAGCAAACAACATCAAAAACATTGAGTGAGTACTCTATTACTTCTGAAAAGTCAAGTCACAATTGCTTACCCTCAAAGGAAGCTTAAAGGACCAGCTGGATTTTTAATCAGCAAAGGTCTCCTCCCTTATCCTAGAAGTAACCGCACTACACTATTTCATGAAACAAACTGAACAAATTTTGAACTGCATGCTATTCAGATATGCACATAAAAAATCTCTCCCAAACAACATAAAGCATTAATAATCTCTCAGTTTCACACACAAGTGAACCAACAGCACTGTCAATCACGATCGTTAACAAGATCTACCAACAAGCATCAACTATGATAAATTAATGATTTTTAATTGATCAACCAAATCTTACCATTCGATTCAATTCCCGATTTGACAACTACAGATGTAACCATGAGTCAGTTCTAATTAAGTATAAACTACCATGCTGGCACATATATTTTACTCTGCAACTGGCATTTCAATGCCCCAGGAAGATACCTTAGATTATTTATCGGGAGTTTGTTTTAATATTATTTTGTAGAAGACTACCCAAGTTGCAGAAGCCACTTTATTAAATTCCTTGTTGCTCCCAAGTCAAAGCTCTCTCCTAACCTAACAATTCTACCATGATCAAGGTGCAAGATAATTAACCATCACATCTATATTTCAAATATGAAGTACAATCTGCACATTAACCTTAGATTAGAAGTTATGACCCATGAAAACTACAACGATTGTCACAATATTAATGAAATAGTTCTTGCATCAAATATATTGATTATGCAATTTTATAGCCAGCAAAAAAACAATAAAGACATGAGCCAGAATATCATGGCCAGAAAAGTGTACTCAAAAATAATATCAACACAATCAAATGGTCAGATATCACGGTCAAACAAAAGCAGATGGATAAGATGGTCAGACGCATTGCAGCCAATGGTTCCAGTATAGAGAGGAAAGAGCAACACAAGTTCAGAACAGAGTTTAGCAGGTACAGGACTGCAAAAAACCACAGAAGAAGAAATGCCAACATACCCATGAATTAATTCATTCAATTGAGGCCATAGCTCCTCGTCCCGAATCTTGTTTATTGTAACAGATATCTTGTCTACAACCTGAATTGCAATTCTTATTTTTGTGGATAGATTCCTAATTAAAATTCGAGTTGCATCAACTTTATGAGCTTCAGCACCCTTCTCATCCAAATGCTTTAGCTTGCGGCACTTCCTGTCATGAAGTACCCGCATTTTCTCCTCAGCCTGCAAAAGAACAGAATGATGTAATCTATAAATAAAAGGCATATAAAGACTACTATCCACAAAATAATGCAGAACCCTATATATATATATCGCCTCAGTGTTTTGAACCCATATTGCGGCAAAAATACTACGAAAAGGCCAAGTAAGAAATAATAAAAGATTATTATTATTATTATTATTATTATTATTGGTAATCAAGAAAAGTCGGCTCATACATCGTTATAAAAAGATATAGGCAGTGGAAGTAGCAGAGTTTGTCTTAACTATAATCTATTTCAAATGAAAAAATCATTCACGTAAAAATATTAGATGACTACTACTCAGAACTTCCTACAATAAGATTTCAAAGCAAAAACAATGACAGAAATCTCACACTGCATCAGATTGAGATGAACAAACATAAATATGGACAATATAGCAGATTCAAAAAGGTTTTATTTATTTATTTATTTTCTGAACAGAAATGAAGCTGCATTCGTTCATCAAAAAGTATGAGGCTGCGCAGGAATAGAAATTGTATGTAAAAGTAAGGAAGCTGGCATTCTTTAGAGGACAACAAAGAAGTTTGAATTGAAGAAATCAAATTGCATGGAAGAATGAAAGATTGAAGCCCAGCTTAACAATAGAAATCTACAAGACAAATAATACCTTAACTTCATTACAGAGTTTCTTCTCCCAAAGATGCAGCTTTTGCAAGGTAGAAGAAAGGTTTTTAGACCTCATTGCCAAATCTTCCTCAATCTCCAAGTAGGCAGGATCAGCCTTGTCAGCAGAGGAAGAGGGTTCAATACTTTTAGAAGTAGATGGCTGTGAGGATACTACAGATAACGAAGGAGTGACTACGTGCAACATCTTAGCAACTGCTCAACAAAGACACAAAATTGCAAATTAAACTCCAGCTAAATGAAATCTCACTTCAATAAAACAAATAAACCAACCATTAGAACTATCATTGAAGTTTATCTCTAATTCATTACTTAATTAGACACCAAAACTGCAATAACCGGTACAGATCAAGCAAGCAGGTATACAGTGGCAATTCCTCAATCACATAAAAAATAACATATTTATTTAAAAAATAAAATATTTATTTAAAAAATAAAAAATTAATAAAAAAAACCTATAATGAAACCATTATACCCACCATGTTTTCGCTGATAAGGAAGCCTTCCGACTTCGAGCATCTTAGCAATTTCTTTCCCAGACTCAGAAGCTCTCTCGAATTGAATCTTGATTTCAAAAGCCACTTGAGACACATCCCGAAACCCACCTCCTCGCTTAAATCCAGCATTTCTTTGCTCGTCTGACCTCTCATCATTTACAACTTTCTTCTCCACCACGTGCACCTCATACTCCAGTCCACCATCATTATCCATGGACACGTTCGGTCTCGTTTGATAAAGGGAGGCCTCAGTACTACCACCAGCTTTAGCACCCCCATCCTCCATCATCACTGATTTCGAGTAATTATTACTGGGAGGAACGCCGCCTCCGCCACCAGCGCCAACATATTTCTCATGTCCATAAACTTCCTTCACCACCTCTTGTTGGTAATCATCATCTTCCAAATCAGGAATCCCTTCCTCTTCCCTCAATTCCTTCGAGTCTCTACTCGGCGTGTAAGGCGGATAGTAATTATCATGACTCTCAAAGAAATTCAAGAAATCCCAAGTTGAAGTTGTTGGAGGCGGAGGAGGAGGTGGCGGTGGTTTCGACGAGGAAGCCACAGCAGGCGGTGCAACTGAAGATCCATATGGAGGCGAAGACCCGTAGTAACCACTCATTGGAACTCCACCGGGACCATAATTTGGGTATCCATAATAATTCACTGGATAGGGATTATTATTATTATTATTATTATTATTATTATTAGGATAATAATAAGAAGATGAAGATTCGCCAAAATGAACAGTCTCAGGAGTCATAGGCCTCTGCTCATAAACAACAGAGGGCGTCGCAGCTTTCTTCATATAATTCATATGTAGAAACCCACCACCAGGATATGAATCGTTCTCACCATTCATATATTCTGAAGGCATATATTCAACATGACCAACGCCGCCTGGGTGGTGTAAAGGAGAGGAGTGATCAGAATGGTGGAGATGAGAATCAGAATCGTCACCATCAGAGTCCGAATCGGAGTGGAATTGAAGGTGAGAACCGGAGTTCGAGCGTGAGTGGTGAGCTATATGAGCTTTTTTAGGCGAACTAGTACCTTCATCGCTGAGATTAACTGGATCGCCCTTTCTTTGAGGAGGTAAATTAAGCTTAGGAGATAAAGGAGCAAAACCAGAAACGCCATAATCTTGTTCGATAAAATGATGCAAAGAATTACCAACCGTTCTTAAAGAATGAATATAAGCATTATGAGCATCAGCGAAAGCAAAACGCTGGAGAATAGCTTGATCGAGAAAAGCACAACGCTCCCGGCAAAGCGCCACCGCCGGAAGATCATCGAGCTTGGAAGTAGTGCAGCCCATATTTAAAAAAATATATATAAATTAATAAATAAAAATTAATTTATGGAGGTTGGGATTTGGTTTTATTATTTTAATTACTGTGGTAGGTGTAAGAATGTTATCAGGAGATGATAATGAAGAAGAAAGTAGTCAACATGATAATAGAGATTGTGTAGGTCCGTTTGTTTCTCGGGAAAATTTTTGTTAGGGTTAGCGGAGCCGGAGAAAGAGAGAGATAAGCAGAAGGGAAAAGGAAACAGTCGGAGAAGGACAGGGAAGGGAATCTTGCCAGCGCGGAGTATCTCGTCGTTTGTTGCAGAAAGAGAGAGAAAGTTGTAGAGGGAGTGTGTGTTTGTGTGTCTGGTGCGGGCATTCTAGTAGTGGGGTGTGTGTGTGTATACGTCGGTGTTTATTGTAGTCTATCCATATATATTATTTAAATTTTCATTCATTTTATTTTATTTTTAAGCTTTAACTAAGATGAATAATTAAAATACTTATTTTACTTTGATTTTTTAAATTTATTTAACAATATAGTTGCATATGTTGACAGGTTTGGAACCTTAAATTGTTATTACTCAAATATTTTATTTGAATAACTTTCTGTATTGTGCATGAAAACATTTATTTAAACAAATAATAATACAATATATTTTAATTAATAAAATAAATAATTATTTATTTTTAAGTCTACTTATCAACTGAATTAATTTTTATTTCCAAAATTTGTACTTTCAAAATCTGTTTCATGAGTTATAAATGCATTTTTAATGTAATGCTTTTGTTACAAATGCATTTAATTATAATATTTTCACAATAATTTACCAATTTTGTTGTATTATATTCACATATTAATCAGTCTAACAATTAAAAACAATTTATTGTTATTTAATAGATTTATAAATGAAGAAAATCAAAATTTTTAAGAATATTTGAATTAATTTTTGAAATTTGTTTTAATTGTTTATAATCCTTGATTTTTTTTTTTTTTTTTTTTTTTTTTTTTTTTTTTTTTTTTTTTTTTTTTTTTTTTTTTTTTTTTTTGAGAAGCAAATTTTAATCTTGTGTTATGGGTTTGGTTAGTTAGGTCAAAAGATATTCTAAATTTGGAAGTGTGTGGAAGGGAGAGAGAAAGTGTGCGGAAGGTGTTTAGGTTTGACAGAAAATTTGACGACCGTTGCTATCGTGACGTCCAATTTCAATCTTCTCATCTATACGTTTTCCCAAATATACCCCTATTTAAAGCTGATATTTATTATTCTAGGAATTCACTTTTTGCTTTTTCCCGTTTTGTTTTTGTCTTAAATGCTGGGCCAATTCCTGTAACGCACCTAACTTTGTTTTGAAGCAAGGGAGACCTTACGTTTTTTTTTTTTTTTTTTTTTTTTTTTTTGAACCATCTTGTACTTGCATTGCATTTCTCTTTCTCCAAATTTTGATTTCGAAAGGAACGATTAAGAAAATAATGTTTTTTGTTTCATCGTAAATAGTAATAGTAAAATGGATTCTTAATTATTGCTGTATTAAAATAATTTGATTACATTATATTTATTTATTATGTAACCTTTACAAAGTAACAATATGTTTAAAATAATTTTTTATGAGCTACATTATAATTTATTATTCACACGGTGAGCATTCGGTTAAATTAAAATTAATAGGTATAACTAGGTAAATAAAATTTTTAAAATAGAAAATCAAAACAAACTAATAAGACTAATATTTCATTCGTTTCCATAGAATAACTCGTAGAAAAATAATTTGTTAAAAAATATTTTCTAAATGACTTATTTTTCATTGTTTGGTTGTAATATTGAAAATTAGTTAAAAATATTAAAGTCTTTATCTCATAAGACGTAAAAAATATTAATAATAATAGAAATTTTATAATTTAAAAATTTTATAAGACGTAAAAAATATTAATAATAATAGAAATTTTATAATTTAAAAATTTTATTTTTAAATATGAGAAGAATGCAAAAAAATGTAAAATATGAAAGCCTCGGTGGTAAATGATGACTAATAGTAGTGACTATAATGATTAATAAATTAAAAAAAATATGGATTTATAAGATTTGTTAATATCTGAAAAATATTTTTTTCTCTAAAAAACAGAAAGTTATTTTCCTTAAAAAATAATTTAATTTTTCTTTGTTCAGGAAAATATTTTCCAGAACGCTCCAAACAACGTAAAATTATAAAAACTATTTTTATGCACGTTTTTTTACGAAAACAAATAGAGTCTAAATAAAAAATAATAAAATTTTCTCAGTTTTTTTCAGGGGTAATAGGATTTTCTTTGTTGAAACATAACTAAACTGAATAATCACATTTACATTTTTTAAATTTTAAAGTAATCAATCAATTAGTTAAAAATATGAATCAAATCGATAAAAAAGAACATATTGATTCAATTATTTTTTGGTTAAACCAAAATTTAACCGATCAAGACAATATTTCAGTTATTTTGATCTATTCGGTTTTCTACAAAGAAATTTGAACTAAAACCTAAAAATATAATGCAATAATTTATATAAGTATTTAATTAATCTAATTTATAAATAAAAATATACTAATATAAATATTTTAAAAATTAATATATTTAATAAACGTAATTTTATAAATTAAAGTATTAAATAGGTGAAACTAAAACTTAAAAGCGGTACAAAGCTGAATTTTATGCATTCAGCCAAAGATGATCAATTGATCATACAAATTGCAATGCACTGATTAACGGTTAGTTAGCTGCACGGACATATAAATGTAAATTTCATGAGCAATTGACCAATTGACCAATTTACCAATTGACCAATTGACTATTGACCAACACCCAACTTTTATGTTTTAATAACCAATTGGATTATTCTAATATAATTATTAATATATGCCAAAAAAAAATTTAAAAACATAATATGCAAAAAAGAAAACCACTTCGTGACTATATATAAGTAAATAGGTCAACAAATTTATTAGACTCGTTGATGTGTGTGAATAAAGTCTTTCTAAATTATATATATACTTAATTTTTAGTTTAGAATAATTATTATTTTGTCTCTATATTTTTGTCATAACTAATTGTTTTATTTCTGTAGTTCAAAAATAGGTAACTTTATCCCGAACATTGGATTTCATCCAACTATATTATCCTTCTATCTATTTTCATATTTTTTTTGTTAAACAATTTAAAAATATTTTCATATTTTATCTTTTTATTTTGTTGGACAATCTATATAATATATAAAAGCAGATAAGCCTATCTTAAATGACAATCAAGTGTAAGTTTTTTAAATTGCTAAGTGTGAGGAGATTAGTTATTTACTATAATTGTAAGAAGATAAATTGTAATGATAACAATTATAAGAAGATAAGTTGTTTTATAGTTTCAGATAATATCATATAGGGAAAAAAGAAAAGAAAAGAAAATTAATATTAATAAGTAAAAACTATTTTATTTGGAAATAAATAGAAATATAACGTAAAAGAATTCACATAATTTTCTCTTCAAATTAGAAAGAAAATAAAAAAAATCATAAAAATAAATTTATAGAGAAAAATTAATTTCATTTTTCTTTTATATCCAAAAAAGTAAGTAACATAATTTTTTTTTTCAAAAAAAAAAAATTATTTCATTCTCCCTCCCATTTAGAGTTACGCTTTGACGGAAATTAATCATTAGAAAAATTGATTTCTAATCTCAACTCTTTACTATATGTGTTTTCTTCCTTCTATCAATTTTATTTTTCATTTATATCCAAAAAAATAAGTAACATAAGTTTTTTCTAGAAAAAAATTTAGTTCCTCTTTATTGTTTTTTGACCATTCTTTAATAAAAAAAGATATCAAAATTATTTAACATATTTAAGAAGACATATGTTAGCATTGCAACGTTTTTTAACATATTTCAACGATACAATTTTGTAATGCATTTCACGATCATTTATTATTTTTAAATGATGTTATAAAAAATTATTTCATTATTTATTATTACTTCGTGTATCGCACGGACCGTAATACTAGTTACTCTTAATAGAAGCAATTTTCCATTCTAAACAAAAAAAATTAACTATTTTGTGTTTATGTTTTTTGAGATAAAATAGGCTATTTTTAAAGGGAGAGAAAAAAAATAGTTACGTTTGATAATATAAAAATAAAATAGTAATTATACCAAAATTTTAACGTAAAAAGTATAAAAAATAAATAGAAGGACAAAATAGTAGAATGATTAGAAAAATAGAAATTATTCCATAATGTACACAAGGCCAACAAAGTAATATTTGCCATTTGCAAGAACATTTTGGTCAAATTGAAGGGCAAGAAAATTGCTTGAGCAAGAATTAAGTCGTCATCATTTCCCAAAGTCACCATCAAACATTGACCGTCTATAACTTCTGTTATGGGATTGCGATATTGCTATTATAAATTATTAATTAATTATTATTATCATTTTTTTATATATAACAGAAAAATAATAATCAATTTTGGTACGAGAAGACGTGTTAAAATTTGGATGTTGCGCTTTCTTTCCTGCACCTGCACGCACTGTTTCTGATTTTCGTTTGACATTATTATACAGGTTACGATTAGGATTGCTTTCTTCAACACATTTCCTCGTCCAGACCTTTCTTTCTGCTTTTTCTTTCTTTTTTTTTTTTCCTTCATTTTTTACGTAACAAATTTATTATTTAAGACAAATTTAGAAAATATCTGTTTAAAATAATGTTGTGTTTAGCAAAAAATTGGAAAGAAAAATGGCGTTCTAATTTAAAATTCTGTAATATTTAAAATTCTTAAAGTAAGACAAGGCTAGATTTCTAACTTCAAGAACATTATTGTTCGATAAAATAAATATCATGAATGAGATTGATATGAAATGATATTTTTCCTTTTTTTTTTTTTTGCTATTGATATAGAAAATTAAGGCCATGTTGTGTAACAGCTCGACTTTAGTCAAAATGTGTTTTTATTATTTATGACTTTCGGTCACACAACATTTATAAAAGCAATGAAAATTTGAGAAAACGAATTATGAATCGTTATTTGCTTTTATTATTCATAGGACAATTAACAATTAATAATTATTAAAATAATTAATTTTGTTGAATAGATCTTAAGTTTTTATTTCTTTTTTAGCTGCGTTGGGGTTGGTAGCATGATAATTTTGATTTTATTTTTAAACATATTCAAGTACAATATTTTAAATTGTTCAACCTAAAATTGTGATTTATATTAGTGATAAAAAAAAGGATTTTGACTCAAAAATACGAAAATCATTTTAAATACAACAAGGTTTTGAATTAGCTTAATACATAAATTGATTCTTCAATTTTGTCATTTTAACTTTGTGACATCCTTAATTTTTTATTTTGATATATCAGTCACTTTAATTTATAAAATTACACCTTTAACTTACGAAATCATTTTATTAAACACATCAATTAACAAAAATTAAATTAACTGAACACCTATTAAATGGTTGAAAATTTAAAAATTATTGGTCGAAAAATTACGTAACTTCATATCAAATTAATATTTTATATATAGAAGTCAAAAACTCTAAAATTATGTTATTAATATGAAAAGATGCACGCTAGATTACCAAAATTTACAAGTTGATACGTCATGCATGAAGTTTGTAATTTGAATCATCCATTGTCAAATCAACAAAAAGAAAATGATGAAATTGATATAATCTAGAATTTCATTTTTAAAGGTACACATGATACAATATTAGAGTATTGTTTTGAATTGAATATTACTTTTCTGTTTTCACCTTAACTATCCCTTTTCTTTTGTCGTGGTTTGAACAAGAAGGGTGTGGAATTCATGATTAGGAACATATTCTAAAGCAAATTGAATGGAGAGCCTAAAAAAGATATATATTAGGAAGACCAGCCTTGCCTTAGAACCATTCAAAGATGAACAAAACCCTAATCAGCTTTAACCTAACCTAATCTATTTAATTACTTTTTCTATTCAAAATTTAAGTTCTTAATTAATTTGGTTTAGAATATTCAAATTCCAGCCCTCAAGTGCACGTGGGGAGGGACTATGCTTATTCATAAGAGAAAAAGGTTGGTTGGTAGCTGGGGCATGATATGAGATTGACCCAATCTGCCATGCGTAATAGTCTCAATTTGGATTCTTGACGTTTTGAAATTAAACTTCATTTTAAAACTATTAATTTAATATTGAAATTGGGATTTCTGTATTTATAATTTATAATTTATAATTTATAATTTATAATAATTAATAAAATCATTTTAAAAAATATTTAGATACGCCACATCGCTCTTCTTTAGCCCACTCTTTTATGATATTGCGAAAAATATTTTTGTAAAAAGACTTTAATTTAATTTCTTTCTCCCATGTTGTTTTGAAAGAGTTTAATATTTTTGTCTATTCAATTTATTTGCGTAAGTTGTGCTTTGGGTAGAGAAATCATTAAATACATTCATAAAAGTTGAAATTCGCTAAAAGTCTTATTTACGTGTCTTTTCATGGATCAAATTAATTATAGTAATAATTTTCACTTTGTTTTTTCTCCCCATAAGCCAGATGCAACGTGGTTCCAAAATAATATTTTTTATTATTTTATTTCGGGACTATGAATTGAGTCTATCATAAATCATATCTTTCTTTTCTTTCATATAAGAGAAATAAATTATAAAGTTTTTATTAATTTTAAAAAACGATTTCCTTCTCGCATAATTCAATATATTCCTTTTAAAGAATACTTATCTAAGTATTGTATATGAAATATATGATAAAATTTGTTTAGACTCGGTCTATAGTTATATCCATAGACTAAGGCTGCATTAGGTAACAATTTTTTAAGTGGTTACAAAGCTAGATATTATTTTTTATAATGTTCAGTAATATAGTGTTTGAACTAGCTTTTAGAGGTTAAGATACCGTTTTATACAAAATTAACTGATGTAATATGTAGCTTTTAACGTTTTGTGAAAAATTATTCAAATAGCTAACAATTAAATGCTTCTAAAACAGCAAACAGTTACCAAAATAACTAATTTTACCGAACAAACCCTAAGTCAATCACAATAATTATTTACTAGTTTGTCATTTTCTCAATAAAAAGACAATAATACCATATCATGTGATTAGTTTAATATATACTGGGTATAGGTAAATCATTCTCATCATTCTATAACATTTTCTTAGCTAACTGTTGTGCGTGAGTTCGACTAATCATTTGTTTTCAATTCAAATGAATTTTATTATATTTCAGCTTGCAGTGGTGAAAACACATTTACATTATCAGCTTGTGATTACCTTCCCAAATAAGGAGTTTCCACTATATGCAACCCTCTTGAAAATCTGAGAGCCTCATTAGATAGTGCATCTGCAGCAGAATTAGCTTCTCCATATATTTTCTTAAGAACAAGGCTTACTCATCATGTATTCAAATTTAAAGGTTCAAGCTATGGCGGATTAATAGGGATTCGTGAAGCTCTTAGTTGGCTTAAGAACAAGGAAGAACAACTAATATAAAATTAGAAAGAGATTGTCTATCAGTTCTTTAGGCTCTTGGTATTCGTTTCTTGTAGAACTCTATGGAATGTGTTGAATTTTTTTTATCAGTTCTTTACACTACCGAAACTTAAAATTCTATATCTATAGATAAATATCCATTTCCATTAGATTTAAACGACTTTATTGTGAATGGTTAGATTTAAAAATCTTCAATAACTTGAGGGATTTAAAAAATCTTTAATAACTTAATTGCTACCTATAAAACAGGTCATTATTTATTATTTATATATCTTATTAGTTATTATTTTATTTATTATTAAACACATATAAATTATTCAATAATAATAAAGATGTTAATTATCCTATTTTATTTATTATTAAACACATATAAATTATTCAATAATAATAAAGATGTTAATTATCCTTTTAATAAACAACTAAAATAAAAAACTTATTCAGTTTTCCTCTAAAATAAAATTAAAAAAAAATTCTTCCAAAAAGCTTAATTATCTAAACATTTTAAAATTATTGTGATACTCATAATTTAATTTTTGTGATTATATATTAACTTAATACTTTCAAAGCGATATAAAAAATTATAAATTTATAACTTTTATAAAATTTTGTTATTCATTTCATAAAAGAAGAGACTGATGTTTAGTTTATCGAATTTTTTTACTTAGCATTCCGAGCTAAGTTGAGGTATGAGGAGGTATGATGGCGTCGGCTTAAATACTTAGTTATGTTAAATTTTTTTCGAATAATAATAATAATAAATAATAAATAATAATATAATAATAATAATAATAAAAAAATTTTAGTGATAAAAAAATTCGTAAAAGTGTATAATTTAATTACCTTCGAATATTATAAACTGATTACTAATTTTATACAAAATATTTTATATCAAAATTAATTATAAAAATTTTATAACTTAAATTGATAAATTTTTTTGATAAATTTGTACTAATAATATTAAAAGCTATTTAATATTTTAAGTTCCGAATAATTTGAAAAATTATTTGTAAATTATTTTATGAGATTCAAAATTTTTTTGTTTAGAGAATTTGGGTTTCAATCAGTATTAATTCGATTTTAATTCTAGTTTATATTTTTAGAACAAATTAATTGTAAATTTTCATATTTTTGGATATTATAAAAATAATGTAAAAAATATTTTTGATATTAAATTAAGATAATCAAATTTGGAAGCAACTAAAAAAGATTGCAAACAACAAAAATAAAAACTAGTTTATAAATTGAAAATTTGAAAAATAGTATAATTTAAACAATAAATTTATAGCCTGTTAACCTATTATACTATTTTGTATAGGTACAGAATTCACTCACTTCTCTACTGTAGTAAAAATCCTGTATTTTATTCAAAAAGAAAAGTTGAATTTGCATGATCTATTAGTTGCTTATTAGGTAATTCTAATCCTTCTGAGCACTCCATCATGCATTTCACAAAATTAGAAGTGGAGGGAAGTTTGTAAGGATAAGAAAATGGAGGAATGTAAAAAAAAAAAAAAAAAAAAAAAAGTATATATCTAATGAAAAAAAAAAAAAAAAAAAAAGTATATATCTAATTGTATTTGGTGACTATTATTTTATAATGATTCACAAATGAAAAGATAAGACTTAAGAGCCATCTTTACCCTCCAATTAGTCAAATTTGAAAAATGATTTTTCAAAGTCATGATTGATGAAACTTTGAAATAAAAAAAGGTTCTACAGCAAGTCCCAATTTGCCCTTATTATGTAAAAAATATATATTTCCAAATAATTGAAAAGGAGGAAATTAGGGCACTCTAGTCCTATCAAAGCAATTTTGCAGGCCATTTGGGTGTTCTTCACTATAATAGAATTATTAGCTATTTTGGTGTGCATTAACTCAATGCAATGAATGTAGAGGCGGTGGACTTATATGACTTGCTTTACGTCAATTCCATTCCAATACCCTTTTCTTGCAATGTTTCTATTTTTAATCTTCTATACACAAATAGAGCTTTTTGTACGTATGCTCAAATGGTAGGGAAGAATTCAAATTGTGATTGTTGGGAAGAAATAAGAAAGAGAAAACATACATAGCTAAATCCACCTATTAGTTCAATTGGTAAGTGAATTTATCCAATTTATAGATGGGATTTCTAATTTCAAAGCCATATAAGAAGAGATGCATTTTCCTTTTTTAAAATTCTTTAATTATAATATGTATATTCTATTTCTGGTATGATCAAATTACATGAAATCGAATTACGTGAAATCGACTTATACAGTAAGAATTTCACGAATTTGTGAAATGTATTTTCAAATTTATGTTTTATGGGAGAAATGAAAATTCATTTTCGAGTTTTACATTTTACTTCTATGGAATTGATTATACATAATTGAATCAAATTCTATTAAAGTTAATAAATTTTTCTTTTGAAGAAAAAGTTAATAATATTTGTTAATGGATTTAATACAAGCTATTGAAAATAATAAATTCTAAATACAAACTACTAAAACTATATATTTAAAATGAAATTTCCATTAATATAATCATAAATAAATATATAGTTTCAAGATTAGTTCAACATAAAGAAAAAAGAAATTTCATCATAGCAAGTTAAAGTAATTTACCTGGGTGGTTTATCCACTGTGATATCATCACCTTTTTCTCTCTATATCCATTTTCAAAAAAGTTTAACCGATTTGAAATAATTTACCTATCTAGCAAAAAGTCACATATATATATATATATAAATGATGAGTATTTCTGTGATGTCTAAGAGAAAATTAATTTGAAGTATAATTTTTCCCATTGAAAAAGGTCGTTGGTTTTTTCCCAAATTGCTACTTATTTTCCCAACTAACTATATATTTAAAGAGTGCAAAAAAAAAAAAACCTACAGGTTGTGCCTTAGTTGGCAACCCAGACTGGGTATGTAGGAAGAACTCTTGGGGGTTTGATTCCTACTAAACACACCTGCAGAGAAAAGTAAAGAGTCTTAACTGTGAATAAACCTCGAGTCCGATTAGTCAATCCTTGATAATAGGGTACAATTACCGGTAGTTTAAAAGAAATTGAAAAAAAAAAAAGAAAACAACAATATCATTTCAAGATTATGAGCCAATCAATCCATCCACAAGTATTTGGAGCGAAACGAAATTGCTTTAGCATTCTACTAATCAGAACTAATTCCCTTCTCACTTCCTACGCTTAAACAACAAGTACTCGATTATTAAACTATTAACTTAAGGGTGAAGTCCATTTTTTCTAGCTTTATTTTTAAGTTTATTAAGTTTAGACCAATTAAAAGAAAAACATTTTCTCGGTTCTATTTATTCAGAGAAAATTACCTTTGCACTTGGATTAAAGATATAATTAAACTGAAATCTTTTGTCTTTTCTTTTTTATTGTACCGTAAAACATTATTCATTCATCCTCAATTTTCAATAGAAGTCAATTAACGGATGAAAGAGAAGATAAGTTAATTAGATATGGTGCGAACAAAAACATTGACAGTTCACATGTTTTATAGCCATCAAAAAATTCAAAACAACCGGGAAAGAAAATTTTGGAGTCAATTTCGAATTTTCAAATTTAGTTTTTCTTATTTAATGTTCTTCATTTTGTGCATGCAAAACAATTTGGAGCTAAAATTTTCGAACAAGAAAGTGTCTCCACTTCTTAAAACTGATCTCATATAAATATTTAACAGGTCACAACCCTATACTAATAATCCACAAACGCCATGAAAACGTGTGGGTGTGAAGAGAAGAGAGTTTTGGGCAACTCATATTTGTTCTGAACTGTTTGAATAAAAGGAAAACAAACAGGTGCAACAAATGAAGACTAAGTTCTGTCGTTTTAGGGAAAGTTTTGTTTCACCACTGTTTTGCAAAGTCGTTCTAATATAGAATAATGTTGCACTCAGATTTTTTATTTCAACTGTCACTGGGTTATGAGAGTATACTTAAATAGGGGCACATATGTTTAAATATTTTTGTAAACTGTTTACCGATTCATTTAAATATGCTCTGAATGAAAATTTTGTAGTCTTTTTCAAAGGAAATTATATTTGTGTTAAAGCTCATAATGCCTATATGTGCTTATTTTTAAATAGGGTTAATTATAATCTTAGTGTCTGAATTATGAAAAATGTTCTATTTTAGTGTATCAACAGAAAACTTTTGCAATCGGATGTTTGAACCTATTAAAAATTTTCAATCAACTGCTCGTGACTTACATGGCATGCCGGAAATACAACTAATCCAGTAGCTAATATTCCACATTGAAATTTTTATTGACTTATAAAAATATGTTGAGTTGTCGACCTGTAATTGGTCATTTTGAGTGGAACCCAAAAAAATAAAAATTACTAAAATAACCTTTCCTTCTCAAATAAGTAAATTTTGAGTATAGTATATTAATATTTTAAATAAATAAACAATCATTTATAATAAATTAATAAATATAAAATAAAAAAATATTTAATTTATTTAATTTCTTATTTCAATACAATTAATTAAATTCTCAAAATTATTATAACTATTGAAAAATACATTAATAAATTGTGTGCATTTTTTAATGCAGGTAATACCATAAATTACTTTTGTATATCTTGGTGAAAGACTTCGCATAATACTTAAGAAGATACATTTTAGCATTGCAATTTTTTCAGTATATCACAATGAGATATGCTTTTATAACGCATTTCACAATCATTTTAGTATACAATTTTTAGGCGTGTCCAAATGGTCATGACACACGAACACGATTCACCTAGCATGTAAAATAAACAGGTTAGGATTAAGGTTAAATTGATATCAAAAATCATAAATGGGTCACCCATTTATGACATGAATATAAACGTGTTGTGTCACGGGTTGACATGCGAGTTAGGCGAGTAACTCGTTTATGTAAGAGTAGACATAACTACTCAAACAAAATTTTATGTATTAATTTTTTATTTTAATTGTGAATCTCGAAGAATCTATACATTTTATATATAAAAATTTATTTTTAAATATAATTTGAGTAAAATAGGTTAAAATTTAAAAATATAACAAGAAGTTAAGTGGGTCGTATATAGGTCACCATGACCCATTTAGCCTATTTATGATATTAGGGGATTACTAGACGGAATACACGGGCATATACGGGTTAACATGACTCACTTAACCTATTTATTATATTAGGCGACCTACACGTGTTTGTATCACATGTCGTGTTCGTGTTAATAAATTTGATATGATTATTAAATGAGTTGCGTTCATGTTGACCCTAATTGTGTTGTATGCAGGCATGACTGATTCATTGAACCGCCAGATCCAGTTCACGGAACTGACGGTTCAAAATTTTTAAAATGTAGAACTTGAACCGACCTTTCAACCGTTGGTTTCGGTGCAGTTCCGATGAACCGACGGTTCCGATCACGATTTCCAGCGATATATTTTTTTTTTTTTTTTTATATATATATATTATATATATATATATATTATATTATATTTAAAATTTTATTTAAAATAAAAAATATATATATATATATCATATATATATATATATATATATATATATATATATATATATATATTATATATAATATATATATATATATAATATTTTTAAAAAAATCAATTCTTAAATGTTACATCTTTCTTTTAAAAATATTAAATATGAATTTAAAAAATATTGATAAAATTTTATTTTAAATAAATTTCTTAGAATGCTCATAACCTATAAAAATAAATTATTAATTTTATCAAAATAATCAAATAAATTATTACTTATTTTGTTTTAAATGTTATTAATTAAATAAATTAGTACAGAAAATTTTGAAAAAATACTTCAAAAGAATGTAATTTTAAACTTAGTATAATTTAAAATGGTAAAAAAAAAGTTAAAACAATATAGGGTTTAGCTAAATATTTCTTTCTTCTCATTTTTTTACCATTTTACTCTTTTAGATTTTTAATTTTTAAAGTAAAAGTGTATTTTTTAAAAAAAATTGTAACTCAAGTAATAACAATGTATTAAAATATTATTGAGACTTTTAGGGATGGTATAAAATAGGCTAAAAACAATATAAGTTTAGACTAAATATTTCTCTCTTTTTTTACCATTTTACTTTTTAGATTTTTAATTTTTAAAGTAAAGTGTATTTTTTTAAAAAAATTGTAACTAAAGTATAACATGTATTAAAATATTATTGAGACTTTTAGGGATGTATAAAATAGGCTAAGTGATTATCGTTTTGAAAATAAAAATAGAAAATTTTGGATTCTAACCAAATCGGAACCGCTGGTTCAGGATCAGTTCAAGTTCAGATTTTAACATTCACATGAACTTTAATCAGTCCTTCAACCGCCGATTCTTGTTCAAAATTTTAAACCGACGATTTCAGTCCGATTCCAGTTCATCTATAGTATGGTTCGATTCCAGTTCGGTTCCGGTTCAAAATGAACTGGTGGCCATGCCTAGTCGTATGTTAGGCGAATCTATGTTGAACTCAACATACCAATCCATTTTGACACTCCGAATAATTGTATTATTTTTGAATGATGTTACAAAAGATTAATTCATCCTTTAATATCGTTCCAGCCATCGCACGAATTATAATACTAGTAGATTATAAAGTAGTTGAAGAATTAAAAAATAAAAAAACATTAAATATAAATATAGATTTATATAGATATAGATAAAAATTATTTTTGAAAATTAAAATTTTAAAAATATTAATTTTTTTAAGAGATTAAAAAATATTAATGATATTATTGATTCCTGTAACTTGCAGATTTTAATATATTATTATTTTATTAGTCACTTGAAAATAATTTAAATGATATTATTAATTTTATCAATTATTAAAAAAACTGAAATGTCTTATTACTTATAAAAAAAATTAAAATGTTTTCAAAATATTAATGACATTGCTAATTTTATGAATTATAAAAAAATTTATAAATATCATTAGTTAAATTAATTCTAAGTGATAGTTTTATTTAATATGAATTAAAATGAATTCCAACTCAGTAAAATCATATTTTGGAACTGTGTCATATCAACGAAATATATATATATCAACGACATATATTATATTATAAATTGAAATTACACTTTTTTTTTAAAAAAATTTCAGTAATATATGTGAGATCATAATCAAGTTTTTATAAATTGTATTCAGTTTTTTGTATCAGTTAAAAGTATTGCAATAAGTTTATTTTTTAACTGATACAAAAAACTGAATACAATTTATAAAAACTTGATTATGATCTCACATATATTACTGAAATTTTTTTAAAAAAAAGTGTAATTTCAATTTATAATATAATATATGTCGTTGATATATATATATTTCGTTGATATGACACAGTTCCAAAATATGATTTTACTGAGTTGGAATTCAATTTAATTCATATTAAATAAAACTATCATTAGAATTAATTTAACTAAACTTAATTAGCATTAAACTTTTATTTCCATTTCCAAGCACTCTGTAAGTGGATTTCTTTCTTTGTTTTTTTCCCTTTTATCTTTTCATTTTTGAAATCTCAATTTCTGTTATACATAATTGAAAAAATGGCAGAAGCAATACCTAAAAACAAAAAAAAAATGAAATGCCTCCATGTGTAATGTGATTGGGCTATAATAAGACGCTATCTATAAAGCAATAATGAGAGTAGCCTTTATTTAGTCACCTGACTGAGTTGATTTGGTGAGTTTCAGTTCAGACATCACCTTGCTGGTTGCTAATTGAATTTTTGTGGTCCCCACAGGAAAGAAAGAAGTAGGGTCAAAAGCTATGATTTCTAAGACTACCAACCGGGAATTAATGCCATACATAATAAAAGAATGTCCTTTTGAACTCTTTTTTTTTTTTTTTCGTTTGCTCTTCCAATCAACTCAAACGTGCCTTTCGTATATACGACCAATAGTTAATTATATTTTTACAGCCTTGCATTGCGGTTGAGGCTGATGTTGAGATTGAGATTGAGGTTGAGGCTGAGGTTGGTGGGTCATCTCATCATGTTTGTTTAATAGTCTTATGAATATAATTATAACTTTCTTATTACTCCGTCTAGAATGCAGTTAGCAGGAAAACACACATATAGAAATGCTTTCTACACCTGAAATAGACACTTTACATGTAGTGTTTATAGCATTTTTTTTTTGGAGAGTATGATTCGATGGATGGATGGCTGGTTATTGGGCTTGGACATGCTCAAAATTACATCTCCATGTTTCTACTTTTTTTTTTTTCATAGTATATATCTCTTTGGAATTTTTTGGTGTTCTTTGAAGATTTTTTATTTAATATAAACTTTCGTTACTATGTAACAAGTTTTTATAGTTATTTGGGTTAATTTTACTTAGTATGTAAACAAAAAGTGCATTTTTAGTTTTTTTTTTCATACTTGAAATGATTTTATATGACCTTTCAATTTCTCTATTATTAGTTTTAGTTATGTAGTTTTAAAGTGCATTTTTCTTTTTTTTGTTTGGATTTAACCTTACTTATTATGTAATTATTAATAATAATAAAAAGGAAAAAAAAAATTAGGTCTTTAAGTTTTGACCTAATTAACGCATGAGGACCTTAGTTTTCAAAAAAACCAATTTCGAGATCCGTAAATTTTAATTTCATCAACAGATACGTCCTTCCATCCAAAATCAATATTTTTTTCCTGACAAATGAATAGGAAATTTTTGAAAATGCCCTCAATTAAAAAAATGGGTTATAATGTCGGACCTAGACGTTTTCCTTCTCAATCAAACACGTCTTTCTCCTCCCCTTTTCAACAACCAAATCTAATAACTAACTCCACCGCCATCAATGGCAGATCAACACCAACAAATCACCACCATCTTCAAAATCTTCCTTGTAAAATCTATATTAAAACTCAAACCAAGAAACCTATCAAAAACAGCAGAATCGATGCAGTGAAATCAAATTGACCAGGATCGAAAGGCCTTCACGAACATAGCCACGACCACCATGGTCGAAGTTACTAAAGGAAGGAGAAGATTATGATAGAAAAATAACGTGTTTAGTTAAAGGATTTGAAATTTGTTTAGCTATTAGATTTCCTTGTTTAGATTTGTGGATCTTGAATCTGCAAATTTTTCTTTATCTTTCCCTCTCTTTATTTTGTTCTGCTTCATTTTACTTAAATTAAACATTTTCTTGCTTTTTTTTTAATGCTTGTTAGAAGAAAATACACAGATAAACAAGAAAACAAATACTCACTTGTTTATTTTTTATCTTTTCAAGAAAAAAATATGCAACAATACTAGCCTTAGTAGTGGTGGTAGTGGCAGTGCTTGTGGCGGCGATAATGGCTGTGATCATTTTTATTCCAATAAGCTAAAAGACAATTTCAAAAAGAGGACCAAGAGGACATTTTCGAAATTCCATATCTATTTGATAGAAAAAATAGATGGAAGGACCTATCTGTTGATATAATTAAAATTTAAGGATCTTGAAGTTGTTTCTAGAAACTGAATTTTTCAAGTGGTAATTAGGCCAAAACTTAGAAACTCAAAATTTCCCTAATAAAAATTAAAAATATTAAATCCAAATGACTAAAAATTCATTACATAATAATAAATTGTTAATATTAGAGAAATAAAATATATTTAAATAACAACAATAAAAAAAATTAAAAAAACATACTTAAACAATAGAACTTCACAAAGGATTAGAAAACCTCTTATTTATATGTTGTAATACGTCTTCAATGCTCATCCTATTCATAGAAGTAAGATCTTGCACCATCATCTCTAATATTATTAAACTCATCAAATAAAGAGTGCTCCATATTGCTTCAATGCATAAATGGAAAAGACAAATGCATAAGAAAAAAATAAACCATATTAAGCTATATATAATACCAAATCAAAGGTTTACATTTATGAAATCACATAATATAAATAAGGAGAGGAAAACCAAAGGTTTAATTTTAATATAAAATCTAGCTCAAAGTTTACTTATTATTACAAAATCTAACTTTTGGTTATTTTAATTATGCCACCTAAAATGTCCATCCTTTTTTGGAGGATATTCTCAAATATTGTGTCGGTGGAACAAAAGATTAGTCGACGAATGCAGTTGGATCATATCAAAAATTAGTGCAGCTTACTGCATGTGGAATGAAGTCCTTGTTTTTAGTTTTTTTTTTTTTTTTTTTTACTGAGTCAATAAGCTAGCTATTTTGTTAGAAACTTGTTCACAACATCATTAGTTTTTTTATATTCTTTTAGTGAGTATAGTCAATCGTGGAGAGTTTTGTGGAAACATCAGTTAGATTTATTCTATAAATAATTCTTGTAATCAGAAGGCTAAGCATCACTTTCTCAAAGTTTCTTATTAATACAAATTTCCTTCATTCTAGAATACTTTGTATTTTTCTTTTCGAAAGGGAAGCCAAATAAGAAAAATTCATCTGGGAACAAAAACAATAAAGGAGAAGATTCTAGTAAAGAAAATGTGATTTCAATGTAGAAAAAGGTGCCAATTCATAAGAAAAGAAATTTGTCACGTGCTATAGGTGCGGAAAGCTTGGGCATATTAAAAAAAGTTGTAGGGTAAAGCTTGTTAAGGCCAATGTTGCATCCACAAGTGAAGAAGATGATCAACTCCAATGGGAACACTGTTTTTCTGTTGAGGCTGTTGAACAAAAGCCAACTCAAACTTTTGTTATAAGGCCAATGTTGCATCCACAAGTGAAGAAGATGATCAACTCCAATGGGAACACTGTTTTTCTGTTGAGGCTGTTGAACAAAAGCCAACTCAAACTTTTGTTAACTATGCCAATAACAATAAGGAAGAGTGGATCATAGATTATGATCGTTCTAACCATGTAACGGGGAATGACACCTTATTCTCAGAGATGCATGAACATCATGGAGATCGAGTTATTGTCATAGCTGATAACTCTACTCATCCAATAGCAAATGAAGGTGTTGTGATAATTGACGTTGCCAGAACAGGTGGTGTAAAGCTAGATGATGTTTATCACATTCCAGGTTTGACTAAAAACTTAGTTTCTATTCTTCAAATTATTGATTCTGGAAAGCATGTCTTACTTGGCCCAAAAGATGTAAAAATTCTTGATAATGTGAAAGAAATAATAGATGATATTATTTTTACTAGACAGAAGAGAGGACATGTGTTTGTTATGTCAGCAGGAGAAACTTATGTGAAGAAAACAAGCCAAACTGATAGGACATGTGTTTGTTATGTCAGCAGGAGAAACTTATGTGAAGAAAACAAGCCAAACTGATAATGCTGCAATTTGGCATGCTCGGTTAGGTCATGTTTGCTATCAATTATTATAGCAAATCTCTCGAAAAGGTTAGTAGATGGTTTGCCAACTCTGAAGAATGTCCATAAAGATGTGATTTGCCAAGGTTGCCAATATGGAAAATCTCATTGTCTTCCCTTGGAAAGGACATCTAATTAAAAATCCATATTGTTTAAGCTGGCTCATATGGACTTGATGGGACCAACGAGAACATCTAGCTATAGCGAACATCGTTATGTTATGGTGTTGTGGATGAGCACTCAAGATTCACTTGGGCGTAATTTTCAAAATAGAAAAGTGAAGCTTATCCAAGCTTATGGAGTTCAAAGAAGCTGTTGACAAAGAATTTGGGAAGAAAATAAAATGTCTTCGAAGTGACAATGGTGTGGAGTTCATGTCGGATGATTTCTTTCAATATTGCCATGACAACGGTATTCTTCGACAAATGACTTGTCCAGACACTCCTCAACTGAATGGAGTTGCTAAAATGAAGCTTGGCTTTCTTGTTTCAATTTATCTTTCATGGTTGCATGATAAGAACCTTCCTCGGGAGCTATGGCCAAGAGCTATTCAATGTGCATGCCATGTAGCCAATAGGCTACCTCCTTGGCCAGGTACACAAAAATCTCCCTTTGAGATTGTATATAGGGATCGAGAATCCAAATGTAAATTACTTCTAGGTACTTGGTTCCATTTGTTATGTCTATGTTCCCAAATCTAATTGAACCAAACTTGATCCAGAAGCAAGAAAATGTGTGTTTATTGGCCATGGCTATTGTTGGAAAGGTTAGAGGTGTATGTATCCACAAACAAAAAAATATACTACTTTTAAAAATATGATGTTTGATGAGGTGTCATCTCTATTTTTAGTTCAAAAGGTTGTTCTTGATGATGATCAAGTTGATTTGGGGCTTTTATTTCCTGAAGCGATTGTACATGAACCTTTTAATGAATAAATAGAGTTTGAACCCTATCTCAAAATGTTACAGAAGGAGATAATAGTAAGCAACAGGTGGTAAAAATATCAATGAGAAGAAAAGACAGCCGAATTACCTCAAAAATGTGAAACTTAAAAATTGTTCCATTACTTCATAGTTTTTTTTACAAGAGCTTTAACTTCAAAAGAACCAACAAGTTATGAAGAAGCAAAGGCTGTCCAAATTCGCAAAAAAAAAAAAAAAAAAAAAAAAAAAAAAAAAAAAAAAAAAAAAAAAAAAAAAAAAAAAAAAAAAAAAAAAAAAAAAAAAAAAAAAAAAAAAAAAAAAAAAAAAAAAAAAAAAAAAAAAAAAAAAAAAAGCAAGAAGAGATTGAAGCCCTACACAATAATGAGAATTAGGAGTTAGTTCCTAAACTAGACAAATATGAGCTAGTCACTTGCAAATAGGTTTTTTGCTTAAAGAAAAAATTGGATGGCATTGTTGAGAAGGTTAAAGCTCATTTAGTTGCTCATGGATTCTCTCAAAATTATGGGTTGGATTATGAGGAGACATTTAACTCGATAGTAAAAATGGTAATAATGAGGCACTTATTTCTATTACTGTGTTTAAAGGTTGGAAACTATGACAGCTTGATTTTTAAGCATCTCAATTATTTTAATGTCTTTGTATATATTATAAGATTTTTATTAATAAGGAAGTATTATAAATCCTTTCAATTAGGAAGTTTGTATATTTGGAAGATCATAAAGCAATAGTTTGTACTTCTTAGTTTCTTAGTTTAACTTCAAACAAAGCTACTAGCACATATTGTAATGATAAAGCTTTTCAAGTTAATAAAAATCTAAAATTTTCTCTATACTCTATTTTCTTTTAAGTGGATTTTTAGGGATTTTGAGTGCAACTATATTTTTAGAGCGACTTATCAAAATAGTGATTTAATTTTTGTCTCTATCATCGCGTGAATAATCTGTAGTATCGAATTCTAACCCATTTATCAGTCATTCTTTAGTTTGCATATTTTAAAGCTCTTTTTATAGGGTTTTTGACAAAAATAATACTCTTCAAAAAACTATTTCTCAATCTAATGACATTTCAAAATTATTTATCAATCTAATGTTTATCTTACTGTGGAGAGAGAGTGTTGCATTAAAACCACCAACTCAATTGGTATTTCAGTGCAATAGAAAAAGTAACTTATACTAACAAGCAGTAAGCAAAAATTAATTATATGAATAAATAATAATCTGTATTTTATATTGAGACCACCAATTCAATTGGTGGTTTCAATACAAAATGAAAATTTTAAGTTGTTAATTTGCCTTTTCACTAAAACGCATCATTTGTTTGATGGTTTTAGTGCAACTATGGGATGTGACCACTAGTCAGTAAAAAGTACCTGGGGAAATAGTGTTTTGTTAAGAGTCCACCATGTTATCTAGTTTTTTCAATAAAAAAAATATTTGTTTACTTAAAATATTTTTTCACCAAAACACATATATGATCTGGTGGTTTTGGTCTCCCCTGTACCATACCTTGGAGGCCTCCTATTACGGTATGGGTTTTAGCATACTGCAACTTCTCTAATACTTTCATATTCTTCTCCATGCTCAATATTTATATCGACATTTATGAGAGGAGCTTGAACCACATTTACAGATGGTTGTTGTAGACTAGATAAATCTGTTGATCGGGTACCATCCTTATCTCAAAGAAATTATTAAATGAATGCTTAGTATGAGATGTGATCCATCATGTGTGCCGAAAGATGCCGTAGAAGTATTGAAATCAGGTACTTTGTATTGAAATGGCGTTGCCTAGTGGTCACATCTCAATCACTATTTCTTCATGTACTTTTTGTTGACCAGTACTCACATCTCATAGTTGCACTAAAACCAACAAACAAATTGTGTGTTTTAGCGAAAAAACAAATTGACAACTTAAAATTTTCATTTTGTATTGAAACCACCAATTGGATTGTTGGTTTCAATATAAAATAAAAATTATTATTTATTCATATAATTATTTTTTGCTGACTGCTTGTCAATATGAGTTACTTTTTCTATTGCACTGAAATCACTAATTGAGTTGATAGCCTTAGTGCGACACTGTCTCTCCATGAAAGGATAAACATTAGATTGGTAAATAATTTTGAAATGACATTAGATTGGAAAATAGTTTTTGAAGAGCATTATTTTTGTCAAAAAACCCCTATTTATATGAACAAAAAGAAAAAGGCAGATTTTCTTTAATTACACTCTAGTTAAATCTATTTTTTACTATCATATACCCTATTTTGAAATTTTAATTACAATTATATCCTATATACGATCAAAATAAAAATATCATATTTTACTATTTATTAAAAAAATGAATCTTTAATATCTATTATTTTTAATTTTTTATTCTTATATAAAAAAATGAAATCTTTAATATCTTAGTTATTTTTAATTTTTTATTCTTATATATATATATAAATATAATATTAGATATATATAATATATAATTTTTTATCTTTTTTGGTTATAGGGTATAACTGTAAATAGAATTTCAAAATAATAAAAAAAATAAAAATAGGATGTAATTATAATTAGATGGAAATTTTAAATACAAGATAAATAAGAATATTAAACCTATCATCTAAATATTTTCTTTTAGGATTACCGAAATCCATTACAAAACTGAAAGCAAGATGATGCTATATAGAGATTTGTTTATATTGTGAATAATATAGTACCACCGCCTGCTAATTTGATACAAATTTTCCTTTTAAAGACAATTAATTTTTTTTTATAACGTGCATTGCACGTTGACTATGCTTGTCATATACTCATTTAACACTTTTCTTAATTTTTTTATTTATATAATATTAAAGTATAAGTTTTTATTTAAATTAAAATAAATGCAATTGGTTAATTTATATTAGATTTTGCCGTACAATCTACTTGTAATGCAACTTTTTATGTACTTAATTTATTTTTATATAACGAAAGCAGTCTTAAAATAAACTTCAACCCATCCTTAAACATAATACTTTAATCCCTAATTTATAAATGCAGATTCTTATTATTTTTTACTGCTAGGTAAAAAAAAAAAATGAAAAGATAATGTGAGTTGATAATAATGATCACTTTGGTTATAGTGACAATATTACTTACTTAGTGCTTTATAGAAAGAAATATATAGACACATACAAATTCTTGAAACTCCAAAAAGTAATCCAAATAGAAATATATAATTTTAGTTTTTTTTTTAGTTTCATTAACACTATTTTCTTTCAAGTCAAATAGATTTAGAATATAAGAGAAAAAATATTAAAAAAAATTAAAAATGCTTAATCATCAAGACGCTATTTATTTATTTCAAGAGAGATATAAATCTCTTACTAAATTAAAGTGATAGTAGTTCAAAATTAATTCAGTAACACAAAAAAAATAAAAATTATTATTAAGAATAATTCAGTAACACAAAAAAAATAAAAATTATTATTAAGAATAAAACTCTTTTCAGAACTCAAGATATAATAATAAACAAATTATATTAAAAGATTATCAATTTGAATTTCAAAAATACATCCATTGTTCAATTGTAAAGGTCATAAGTTAATAAAATATAATGTTGACGAATCAAAAAAAAGTTTAAAGTCAAGTCAATAAATAGAAATTACAAAGCAAATCATGCTAGGATCTAATATTGATCATTAATGAGTTTATTCGAGTATTTTGTTTCTCATTCTAAGTTGCAAATTTAAAATAAATAAATAATTTAATTAATTAATAAAAAATATTTGATAAAATAAACATTTTATCCTCTCTAAATAAACCATCAAATTTTCCTATAATTATACAAAAAAATAATTTTTTTCTTTTTTATCTCCCTCCTAAATAAAATATTATGTATATTCTATTTGAAAATTTATTTTTTAAAAATATATCGAATCAAAATCATACAAACATAAAAAAGAATATACTTTTTCTTTTTTATCTCTCTCCTAAATAAAGTATTTTGAATTATAATCAAAATCAAACCAAATATTTAAAAAATAAAATATAAAAAAATTTTCAAATGTCTCATTATCATATATATTGATTAAAAAATAAATTTAAAAAATAAATATAGATAAAAATTTTTTCAATGGTCTCATATCAATATATATTTCATATATATTGATTAAAAAATAAATTTAAAAAAGATAAAATTTTAAATTTTAAAATTTTTAATTATCTATATGTTAATTAATAAGAAAAGATTACATAAAAGAAACATTCTATCTTTTCAAGTATACAAAAATATAGTTTTTTTCCTTTTTATCTCTTCTAAATAAAATATTATGCACTCTATTTGAAAATTTATTTTTTTAAAAATATATCTAATTAAATTATACAAACATAAAAATATATACTTTTTCTACTTCTATCTCTCTTCTAAATAAAATATTTTAAATTATAACCAAAACAAAATCAAAAAAGAAAATATAAAAATTTTTAAATGTCTCATTATCATATATATCATATATAATTAATTACTATAATTAATAAAAAGATACATAAAATGAACATTTATCCCTCCAAATAAACATCATTTTCATAATATAAATATTTATATATATAGGTATATTAATATATATTAAATAACTGTTTTTTACTCTCTACTAAATATAAATATTATTTATATTATATAAATTAATATTAAAAAATATATACAATAATCATACAAAATAAAGAAAAAAATATATTAAAAAAAGATAAATTTTCTTTAAGCTCTCTCCTAAATAAAATATTTTAATTATAACAAAATCAAATAAATATTTAAAAATAAAATAAAATTTTCAAATGTCTCATTATCTAAATACTTATTAAAATATAAAATTTAAAAGAAAGCCTTAAATTTAAATTCTCAATTATATATATGCATAATTAAAAAAAAATAACCTTAAAGAAACGTTGCTATCTCTCAAATAAACTTCAATTTTTTATAACCATAATAAAAAAATATAGTTTTTCTTTTTATTCCTCTTAAAATAAAATAATTATGCATATCTCTATTAATTTAAAATTTTGAAATTCTTAATTATCTCTATGTATTTATTTTAAAATAATTTATATAAATTATATCTAATCAATAAATAAAATGTAATTTTCTAATTGGCTATGGCTATGGCTATTTTAGGATATTCAAAATTTCATTAAGGATGATATCGAAAATTTCATTATTTTTTCCTACTCTCACATTTATATATAGTATAGATTGAAGTAAAGAATTTAAAGAAACAAAAGAAAAGAAAACTTAGTTATGATATTTTTTTTTTATTTAAAAGGAAGCCAAATGAATAGATCACTGTTAATTAAACATCACAATTAATAAAGCCTTTCTCAGTAAAAAAAATTTCGTCAAACTTAAATCTCATTTTTTCCTCTACATGATTTCAAAGAAAACAAGTTCAATTCTGAGAAATACACTTTACTTTACTAGAAGAAAAAAAAATTTTTACGCTCAATAGCTCGATGGGATATTACATCTCCTAATTATACGAAAAGAAAAAAAATTATTAAAAATCATGAAATCATATTCTAACAGCCCTATGCATGTTATCTATTGTCGTTAAAAGTTTATGATGAAAAGAAAATTCATTAGTTATGGTATACTAAATCATCCAATTTGGCAATAAAGCCAAGAATATTTTTCTAGTGGGAGAAAGTAAAGTTTCTTAAATTAAAATTTAAATAGCTGAAATAGATTCAGTATCTAATTGTAGCAAAGCCAGCAATGATATTTTTCTTTTATCATTTCTGGTTGGGTCCAGTCTTTAACAAGCATACTCAAATTTCCCAATCGTCCTTCTTCTTACAGTTCACTCTTGTCTCCCCGATCTTTTATTTATTAGACCCAAAATTTATTAATATATGCACCAAAAATTCAATCAGACACTCTGTCTGGGGTGTACAAAATGAGTGGTTTAGTTTCGAACCAAATCATAAAAACCGAAAACTGAATTTTCTTTTTTTTTTTCCTTAAATAAAAAATCACATCGAACTATATTTAAAATCAAATCAAATCACTCTGTTCGATTCGATTAATTTCAATTTAAGTAAAAATTACTTATTTTATATAATCTAACTAAAGACTGAAATCAAAATTATTGAAAATTTTAAATCAAAACTATATTGATCAAACAAATAACTAAACCAAAAAATTCAACGAAATCGATTATGTTTTGTCGAACTCTGCTCACCCCTACACTCTCTCTCTCTCTCTCTCTAATAAAAGTGAAGTATATAGATAAAAGAATCCTATGTGTTTAACACCACTCATCATGTCTTGCATTATTTGCCCATCAAAAACAAACATTGTACTAAAATCTTATATATAGAGACAGATATGCAATAATTATTTGCTCTCTCCATTATGTCAATATTTTCAGGCAGTAATAATGATGATGTCTATAGATTTTATCTTAAATCTTTAGGATCCGAGAGAGATTGCACCTCTTGGTTATAAACAAAAAAACCTCACATCCTTTTTTTTTTTTTTTTAATCCTTAAAAAGAAGAAAAATCTACTTAATCGTATTTGATATGCTTTACATTATTTTCTCAAAACGGACTAACTATTTATACATAAAATAATTTTCTTTATTTAGAATTAATTAATTATTCACTCTTTTACATAATATCCTTTTAGATTCTTGCACGTAGCCCTTTTTGAAAAGTTGGAAATTTTCTAAAAATGCTGTACATGAATATTTATATATCCTCCTAAAGAACTAAGAAGAATTCAGTGGGCTGTCTGACTTTTTAAAACTTTGACAGTGTAGTGGTCAAACAAATTGCGGGAAGCAGTACACTTTTAAGGCATTGCAACTTGCAAGGGCCAAGGGCGGTATTACATTTGGGACATAACTAAGCATGTGACAAAAGTTTAATTATATATATATATTTATTATTTTTTATAGCCAATAAAGTTTATTAATTAATTAATGAAAGGTAAGTCAGAGAGATGAGCACTTTCTCTTTGTTTGTGTGCATATTATCTGAAATCAAAATCTTCTTCCTCAGATTCATGTGGGGTTGCAAACTGCAATGAAATCTTGTTGGAAAAAAGAATGTGTTGGTTAGGTCTCTGTGCCACTTTTAAAGGTTCATTTTTTTTATTTTTTTTTGAATATCCTTTCAAAGCTTCATTTTCATTTTTAAAAATAATAAATATATAGGAAAAAAAGGTCAAGTTGTAGTACAAATATACTATGCAAGTTTGCAGAGATAAACTGTTGGAATAAAGGTATGTTTGGTGTAACCATTGTTTGGAAATAAATTATAAGCTTGGAAATGAGATTAAAATAGTAATAACAATTAGTACTTACAATTAATTTTTAAACAATAAAGTATATTTTGATTATAAAAACTTTTAAAAAATAAATTTTAATTTAAATATATTTATAATAGTATTTTATCGTATTTTAGCCTATAAATGCATAAATTCGCCGTATTACTTATTGCGAAAATCCTTAGATCACCTTTCATTTTTACTTTGGTTCCTTTAACAATTTAACTTATAAATTACATATATTAAACTCTTTAATTTATAAATCACTTTATTAAGTAATGCTCTAACTAGTTTAATTGAATATTTATTAAATAATTAAAAAATATAAAATTTGTTATTCTAAAAGTTATACTAACCTCAGGTCAAATTGATTTTGCATATAAAAGCCAAAACCCTTAAAATTTGATATTGCTGTATGTAATTTGTTAAAAACAATAGGTAATTTATTAAAATTTATAACTTCATGGGTGTTTCAAAAAAAAATTTAGAGTGCAGTACATTTTTCTGTTAAAGTATTTGGGATAATTTATGTATTTTTTTAAAAAAAATGAAATTTTAATCATAATATTATTTCAGCATATATAAATTACTAAATGGGAGAATGTTTTTGAAGATTTCAACCCTAATCCATAATATTATAAGATATACAGTCAATCATTGAATTATATATTAGTCAAATGGTGGTTTGAATCATAAAACTGTAAAGTAGAAGAGAATAAACAGATTGTAATTATAATAGATTCTCAAATCAATGAGTTTTAATTAATGTCATGATGTGTTAATCAAGGTTAATTAGACGAGAAATCATAGTAATTAATGTGATTTTGAAATCAAAGTCAATAAGAGAATCCAGTGTGTGAGAATATCCTCACCAATCTATTAAAGTATTGTAGACTTTCTGCAGAATCCCTCCTTTTACAATTGGTTCTTATAGGAATATGGAAAAGTTAGTCATAGCAGAATCATATTTCCTTTTATTTTAAAATATATATGAAACAAAAATTCATATAATATGGGACTTTTAGGGTTTCCAAGTTGGAGCGTATTAGGATGAGGGGTCCCACTGTAAGGAAAATAAGTACTTTATTTTTGGGGCACCATACCTATATAATACCATTACATATAGAGACAGATGAAGGCAATCATGGAAGCAATTTCATGGTGGAATTCTGATGTGGACAAAGTCTCTCCTTGGTAAAAGTCACTCACAAATTATTATCGATAAAAATATATGGCTAAAGTTCTAGCTCAACTCCAATTTTGATAAGTGGAATGTGAATCGTACCTTTAAAAATTTTTGTTAATTAAACAAGAGATTTTAAATTTGAATTTGAAATTTATACTCTCTCTTACTTAATGATGGTAATTCGATAAAACTTTAGTTAATAGAGAGCGAAAAAAATTTTAAATTTAAAAATTCACATTCTCTCTCCTAATTTAATGATCACTATCTAACATAACAAAAAAGAATTATTTGATGGGAGCAATTATTATTAAGAGGTAACTTTTATTTTCATCTTCATTGGTTGTATATCAAATACTTGTGAAAGATGATCATCAATGTTGCGTGGAATGGAATGGTTGAGGCTTCTTCTCCTTTAATTAAAGGTTTCGAGTTTGATCCTTAGATAGAAAAGTTGTCACGCTGAGAGAATCAGTCCATATATGGATTATATATACATCATTGCTCATGGCATCACATTCATATTAAGTTTTTGTTTTTTAAAATCAACTTCATCGCACATCTCTTCTGTGAAAAACAACATATTAGATATTATTGTTTCGAGACACAGCATGATTGGATGAGGACCATTGGTTTGGATGGTATGTGAGCACACCGCCGATGCAGGGACACAAGTTTGATCCCGCTCCATGCCATGGTACTTTTTTCTCATTTCATTTTTTTTTCTTTTTTTTTTTTTTTTTTACCATCCGTTTACATAATACACTTGCCAAGTGTATAATGTGTAAGATTTCAATCAATATAGTTATAAAGGGAACTGCCTATTTTTCAATAGAAACAATGATTGCAAATAAAATGATATCTATTGTAGTTATAAAGGGCAATTAGATAAAAGCACAATCAAAGATTCTTGTGAGTCTGAAACATGTTGTGCCATTTAGTTCTGGTCAATTATTATTTCGTTCATGTTTAAAATATCCAAATAAATAATTTTATACACATCTTCGTTCTAGTAATATTTTTATATACAAAATATTGATTTGATGCTTGACTAGTATAACTTTTGAAATAATAATTTTTATTATTATTTACACTTTTATATCATGCTTGACTAAATAATAATTTACACAAAATTGACATTCAATTTTCAAGAACGGTCAACAGAAAGTCTAACACGTAATGTGATAGTTGGACAAAGTTAAAACTAATGGACTCTTAGATTAATTTTTTAAAATACAGCTCTTCACCATAATATATGGATTAAATAGTAATTCATCCTAAACCTTTGTGTATGTTGAATTAGATTTTAAAAATGGCTAGACTTCTAATTTAGTAACAAGGAATGGTAGCTGAAAGAATATAAATATTCACTAGGGATTGATATAGAATTTACTTATAAAACACTTGTGATTACAGTGACTAATGAAATATTTGATATATAAATTTAAAATAGGAATGTATACGTGTTCTTATTTAGACGTTAACTTAAGAGTCCAAGAATAAACCTATGTATATATAGCCTTAATTATCATAAGAGACATTCAATCAATTATAAAAAAAAGTAGTCTTTGATACCTTGAAGACTATCAATTGCTGCGGTGGGCGTGGAATACGATCGAATTTCTTTCGGTCCTATCTATTCTTCGCAAATCTTTCTCAGCGATGATGACCAACAATCTGAATCTGGCTGTTAATGAGATTCAAACTGATAATTGCAGCGGCATCGGCACCGCATCCGTAAACAATAACAGGGCTATCTAGATAGGAGAAAATACTAGTAACACCACTCCTGTTGAAAATATTGATAAGAGAAGCTCACTTAGGTGATAGCCAATCAACAATTACTAATAGCAGAACATCCAAAGAACCAAAATTCGCCATCCGAAAATACCCAACCACATCCTATAACTTGCGAAATTGAAATCTCGTGGATTTACCAAAACAGACATGAGCAAACTCATGTGATGTAGATCAAGAAGGTAGATCCGACACCTCATGTCGAGATGAGACGCACCTTATTCGCTCTAGCTAGAGTTATCAACTTACATATTAATTGCCTCCATGCCTCTAAAATTTAAGATGCCAATATTCGACCAGTATGATGGTTCAACTGATTCAAGAAGTCACTTCGCTAACTTCTAAATCCTCATGTACCTACAAACAAACTCAAATGAAATTATGCGTCGAGTTTTCCTGTAATATTAAAGAGGGAGTCTCTACGAGATTTAATATGTGTCGTCAATTTAGTAGATTATTTGAAGAAGAAGGCTTGTTGGATTCAAGATTCCATGGCTTGGTCGAGCATTTGTTATTAGGACTCGCAATTAAGAAATCCTGAGGCTGCATAGACCAGAATATTATCGAGGGGGGTGCATAGTAAAACATAATTCTGCTTTTGAATAGCACTCTCCAAACTTTTCATTCTCCGTATAAAAAGTAGAAAAGACCTTGTAAATGGGTGAGTTGAATGCCGCTTTTTGTCTGGCTCAGGTCCAAAGATTAGTTTTAGCAAATAAAAATCAATTATCATGTGGATCTAGTAATTTTCGAAATCGAAGAATGTCCAGGAGTTTGATGCTTTGCTTAACAACCAAGAAATAGTTGGTAGGCATTTAAGTAATAAATAGGTATTTGGCAAAGACTTCTTCCTCAAGAGATTGGAAAAGATTGTCTTTTATGGAACGTAAAGTTAACAATTGACCATCACAAGAAATTTCGACAATGATTTTATACAGCTATTGATCCATTTCATCAAATTATAGCATTTTAGTTGGCCATGCAAATTCATGCCTGGAGGATTTATTGGATAGAATCCTCAGCAGTCGCAGATTGGTTGGTCTGATCTCATACTGGTCCTGCGATTTGTGGTTTCGCTTCTAATCTAGCTACTTGCTCTATCACATTAACACATCTTTAGGGATTTGTAAAGGATTATTAATTGCACCAGAGAGAGACACTAAGATCTTACTGTTGAAGTTGATTTGGATTGGGTTGGAATCCTCTGCCGTTGGTTGTATATGTCCATTTACCAAAGGAAAGCCCAAAATCATAAGCCTTACTAACCGGCCAGAAACGTTTCCATAAACTTGGCCTCCTATTAGTTTCGCAGAAAACAACATATTTATTGAGAAAAATTATTATTTAAAAAATATTCCTTAAAAAAATTATTTTCTGTCATTATAGTTATTATATTAGAAATATTAAAATTTTCATATGTAAAATTATAGAAAACATTTATAATTATAAATATTTCATATACTTTTTATTTTATTATTAAATATGAGAAAAATTACATAAAAATTGTAAATTAAAATAGTCAATTGTGACTACAGTGAGGGTCACAATGTTTATTAACTGACAATTAGAGATAATCAGTGAATTAATAGGTGTGTTTTCCTTTTTTTTTAGTATATATGCATTTTCCTTTTATTATAATGAATTTGCCAATATTTGAATAAGAATTCTATCTTTTGAAAAGGAAAATTATCTTCCTTCAAAATTATGATTTTAAATAGAATCGTTCATAGGCGGATTGTAAATGTAAATTTATGAATAAATATGCGAGTCGTGATTTTAAAAAATTTCAAATTCTGTCCAACTCATGTTTAGTTCTATGTATAAGCTAATTAAAAATACTAAAATTTCTTTTACAAAATACGTCTAATAGAAGTTCTGAATAAGCCACTTTTCATATTTTGTTTTTTCTTTAAAGAAGAATTTCTCCAATTCCACTTGTGGCGTTGGACAAGGAGTCTTCCGTTGTATGTGTTTGTGTTTCAAATCCCACATCGAATACTTGAAGGAAGCAGTTTGAGTCGGTATTCTTTAAAGTCCTATCGATACAGATGCCAAAATCACGCAGCCGCGCGGTTAGCACAAAGCGAACTATTCTTTCGCCTTTTACTAAAGAATACCGTGTGCTAGCCGCAAATAGCGGCATACGCCAATTTTTGGAGTGCTCTCTTCCTTTGGATGAGGGCACACACAAATTCAGTTAAAGTTCTTCTAGCCTCCCATTTTTGGAGTACCCTCCAATGGAGGATGAGGGTTCTTCTTGCTACTTTGGTGTATGATTATGCCTAATTCAGATGGTACTCTGAAAATACAGAAAAAAAGTAAATTGGAAATTGAATAAAAATGAATGCTATGAGTTAAGATTTGCTTTGGCCAAGAGTGAAGCTTGAGAAAGCATAATATAGCTTTACACTTCATATATAGTGGATTTTAACTTTATATGAAAATATCCGTTTGCTTTGATTGGGCTTTCAAGTCTTTCAATTTCTTCAATATGTTTGTGAAGTAATCCTGCAAATATTTCTCCAATGTGACTATATCTTTTGGCTCCGCACCGAGAAGATTGTATGTTTCACTCATAGGAGCAGAGAAAACAGTATCGCTTGTTAGAACCTGGAAATGTTAATACAGAAGAAATTAGCATAACCGGCGATGTATATACTATCTATGACAAGGCACATTATATAATAAAATCCGAATGATTGCCCATCCTATCTCAAGCTCAATCTGGGTCTAGTTACCTACTAAGATCAAATTATTTTTACTTGCAAGGAAGATTGCCAGAATATTCATGAATGTGAAGTTTAATAAGATTGTGCCTTAAGCTAGTCTTATTAGCTTTTATACTAAAAGTCAAACTCAAATCTTTTTCATATGATAGCTGTGAATCGAATGCACACAGCTGAAAGCTTTGTTAGCTTCTTATTATAAATTAAGCCCAGTAATTATCCAGGTATGAGATTGTCGCTTCTAGGGCTAAAATCAACACCCAACTTCTGTCAGTCACGTACAGTTATCCAAGCTAATATATTGCTCTACAGAAACAGCTGTCCAACAGCTACATTCAGTGAATGAAATAAACAATATATTAGGTTATTTTCACTTGGTTTTTATTGGTAATTCAGAGATTTAGCAGATCTGATTATAGTGCCGTAGTGTGTTTAAAACAACAAGCTTCTATAAACTCTCCCTGAATAATTCTATCTTTATTTTGTTTACAATTTTTTATAATGTTTCTAAATCGAGAGAAACTTATTTATAGCACTTAATTGTTCTAACAGGTGAAACGAGTTAGAGCAGAAAAGTGGCACAGTTCAGTCAATCTCTTAAACACAAAAACTTCAGTGCATTAGGAAGACTTTTGGAGCAAATTTTTATTGTTTGAATGACCTTAGAATGCTTTAAAGTGATAAAAAGAAAGAACAGATAGCTATCTTGCTTCATGCTGGATAGCTTGAAAGTTTACAGAAGAATGAGAAGTTATTACCTCCGAAAATGCCAATCTATCAGCAACATCATTTGTCCACTCAAAAATCCGAGTCAGTTGACGGGTTAATCTTAAGATCGAAACTGGAACTGTGGTAACATTTGCATCCTGCCCTGCCAGCCTTTCACACAATGTGATGACCTAAAACCAAGACAGCATGATTAGCATAGAAGGAACAGAATGCAGCATTAGCTTTTTGATGGAATGGAAATGAACATTCACATTCCTACAAAAGTAAACAAACCTGGAAATCAGAACCACCATCTAAACAAATTGGTATTGGTTTAAATAGTTGGCAGATTATAGACAAGCGAAAAATAAGCTCATTGCTTTTTTGTTTCCCTATAGTTAGAACAATATGACTCCAGCCATTTATTAACTCAAGATTCCAAGAGATAATTGATTAGAAAGGCCAGGTAAAACAACACTTTGCTTTAGCGACAGCCTGACAGCGTTTCCAAATTGACAACAAAGCCAGGTAATACCACCAAAACAGAACAATGTTGATGTATCATTTAATAATGCTTTTGTTTAATAGTTTACCTCTTGGGTTGTCCATGCTCGAGGACCGGCGAAAGTGAGAAGCTTCCCATTTATGCTCTCATTTCGCAATGCTATAAATGTCAATCGTGCTATATCCTAAACATGAAATGCAGAAATCTGCTTAATCAGAAAGCAATTAGAGATACAACATCTTTTAGTTTTCTCCACAAAATCTAATCACGGAAGCAATCATAAATATAACCTGGGTGTCCATGTAAGCAATCCTTGTGGGTGCATCTGTTCCCCAAACAGATTTCTCTTCTAGAATAGGTACTGCATATTGCCCGATGAGGCCCTGACAAATTAGCAACAAGTATTTGGACTCAACAGTTGAATGAATAGCATCGAAAGATAATATGAAGGCTAATGGCAAGACCATGCAAAATTGGGAAGAATCATCAATCATCTATGACCATCAACAGAATGATGACAAATTGCTTCAGGCATCATGTTTCCTGGCCAGGATCCATTTAGAGAACATAAAAATTCGTGCTTGAAGGGTCACATGTATAACTTATAGAAAATTTTTGGTGCATAAAATCATTCCAAGACAATTCTAAACGTTCATAAGATCAGAATTTTATGTCAAAAAAAAAGGTGTTTATGTTTCATTGAGGGAAAAAGGAATTGGCATTGAAGGTGGGATTAATCAATCAAAAGGAATAGGGGTACTCAAGCTGAGAGATAGACACAGATACTGGTAACTCAGCAGATGGTTTAGTGCCAGGTAATGCAGATAAAAGGATAAGCAATTCACTGGTTCAAGTGCAGGCGATCAGCTATCTTGAGAAAAAAAAAAAAAAAAAAATCATAAAGTATGCAAGAGAATTGAGCCTCGAAGACATTTACTTGCATGAAACCACATAACCGGATTATAATGTGATTAAGGCCAGAATCCTGAAGAAATTTCTCAGTACAATATTTGATCTCCATTAGTGGAACTTCAGGATGCTTGTCACAGTTATGGATAGAATAGAACACATATTTCTGGATTCCCATTGCTTTTGCAGATTGTATAAGAGCAACTTTTCCTTCCCAGTCTACCTAAACAGAAGACATGAATTAGACTTTAAGGCCAATTAACACCCATTTTCAATCACAAATCAAATAAAGAATCCGCAAATATCTAACCGTTTTGATGGGCTCTTCTGGCCGTCCTGTTGCGCAGTCGATAATTGTATGAACCCCAACCAATGTTGCTGGTATGGTCTCTGGTTTACTAAGGTCTGCCTGCTCATTAAATACACACTATTATAGAACTTAATAAGAAGAGAGAATAGATAATTTTATTAAGAGGAAGAGAGAAACAGACATTGACGACAGTGGCGCCCCAATCACGAAGGAAATCAGCTGGAGCAGGACGTGGCCTGACAAGGCAGCGTACTTCGTAGCCTTCATCAAGCGCCCGCCGGACAACTTGCCTTCCAAGAGTTCCGGTGGCTCCAACCACCAGTATACTCGTCGGCCTTACTGGAGTCCCCGGTGCCAGATTCATTGCAGCTGCAGGCACCGTTGCCTCCGCCGCACTTGCATTGCAAGTCAGTCTCGACCATACATCACATTTACCTTCAAATCCAAAATCAAAATAGTAAGCAAAGACAAACAGGAGATGTTAGTTGATCATAATGTTAAAAGAGTGAAGAAGTAAATAGGTACCTCTAGAAAGAAATGAAGCGGAGAGAGAAAAGAGAGTGTCTGGTGCTAAATTGCGCCGCCATGCCAGTGAGTTGGAGTGAGTGAAGACAGCTAATTGACGGTGGCTATGGTTATGGTGGAGTTTGCCAGGTGTTGCTAACTGAGTTGGGAGTCGCCACGCCATTGTTGGTCGTTTGAGGCAGGAGAGAGAAAGGAAGAGAAGCAAGTGGAAGAAGACATATGAGAACTGAATTGAAAAGAACAATGGATAGCAGTATGCCACGTAGTTCTCTCAAATGGATTACATTCGGGCCACGTGTGTTACTCCACTACTTATATTCAGTTGGGCATAGCGGGTCACGAGCGGCGGATTTGAGATGTTTATAATTTTGAACTAAAACCGATTCTTAATCCTCCCGTTTCAGTTTTGGTATGATTTCGATGAATTGACAGTTTGAATTACGGTTCTAATTCGGTTTCGTTATTATATTAATTTTAAAAAAATAATAAAATTTTAATTTTAAATTCATAAATAAATAATAATTTTAAAATTCCGTGCCCGTTTCAGTTTTGGTATGATTTCGATGAATTTGACACGTTTGAATTACGGTTTCTAATTCAGGTTTCGTTATTATATTAATTTTAAAAAAATAATAAAAATTTTAATTTTTAAATTCATAAATAAAATTAATAATTTAAAAATCATTTAGATTATTAACTAAATAAATTATTATAAAAATTTTAAAAGAAAAACTCTTATCTAACTTAGAACTATTAATTACATTTTAAATTTATAATTAAATTTATAAATTTTGCTAATTCACTAATATAGAAAATTATAATTTTTTTTGGGCTTGAATTAAATTAAAATTGAAAATTTTTAATTTAATTGCTACGTATCCTCTTAGGAATTAGAGAAAATCAAAACCCACGTAGTTCTTTTTTTTTTTATTACAATTGAAAATAACCTCCCAATTATTACAATTAATTTTAAGAAATTTAGAATTGGATGTATGAAAATAAAAAATAAACAATAGATAATTTCAATATTAAGGAAAATAAAGCAATAGAAAAAATAGTGAACTATCTAAATTTGAGAGAATTTTGATTGAGAAATAAAAGGAGAGTTAGGATATAATTGGTTGTGAAAAAAATCATCAACTCATCATATTTATACATATTTTTCATTTATTAGTTTCCCAAATTGTATGGTCTCTTATAAAACAAAAAAAATAACAACTATATTATTTGGATTAATTAGTAAATTATAAACTATATTTTTGGATAATTTAGTAAATTATAATAAATAAATAAATAATTGATTAAAAATGAATAAAATTTATTTACCAAAAATAAAAAAGTAAAATTCACCTATCAAGTATCAACTAGCCATTTGTAACTTTTTTTTGGTATACATAAAATTATTTTTTTTTTACAAATCAACTATTCATGTACCATTTTTTTTTTTGTATAAATTAAGTCAAATCATGTGTACTTTTTTCACCGCTTTTTATAAATTATGTACCATTTTGTACTTTTCTTCATTATAAATCAAATCAACTACAATCAAATCAAGTGATATAAATTTTTTTATAAAAAATTTTAAGCTACAAATAATTTTGTTTGTGCATCTGGTTCGAATCGGACCAAACCGCCGGTTAATCGCCAATTTTGAGCCAGTTCAGGTTCATTTTTTAACATTCACATGAATCTAAACCGGCTCTTGAACCGTCGGTTCCGGTTCAAAATTTTAAACCCCCAATTCCAGTCCAATTCTGATTCGTCTACAGTATGGCTCAATTTTGGTTCAATTCTGGTTAGAACCGAACCCGTGGCCATGCCTACATTCAGTGGCTTACTGGCTGGTTAGGCTAGCTGATTCTCTCTGTCATTTTCTTTTTAGAATTTAGAAATAAAAATTATAAACATTATAAGATGATCTCTCGTGCTAACATGGATTATGACTAATGTGTCATATGAAATAGGAGGTGTGAATGATGATGTGGTTGAATGTCTATTTACAGATAGTGAATTTTAAAAAAACTCTCTCCAATATATTAGTTTTGAATCTTCTTCTATTTTCTTTTTTCTCTCCTTTATGGTCCTATAACTTAATATGCTATTAATCACTAAAGAGTAATAAATGTTAATATTGTTTAAGAGACCGTCTAGAAATAGAAGATGTAGTAGGTAATGTCTATTGACTTTTTTTTACACATAAGTGATAGGTGTTAGTTTTATAGTATTTTTAGTATAATTTTTATTAGAATTTTAGTAAATTTTATCACTTTGATTTGTTTTTAAATTCATTTTAGTATAATTTCAAAGCTCCTTGATCATAACCCACTTGAATATCTGAGAGGAAATTTGCAGGGGTTTTGGCACAGAAAGGCATTAACATGGCAAAATACTCATGCCCGCCTACCACCCAGCCCGTGCTTATAAAAGCACAACCGTGCTAAAAACTAAGGAAATTCAAGGGAAATCAGGAGTGAGCACCTGAGGCGTGCAGAAAGGCAACGGCCCGTGCCAGAAGAAACTCAGGGCGTGCTAGCTAGCAGCCCATGACAAATTCTAGCTGGCGAAGACAGAAACAAGCCACGCCTAGCCTGTGCTATTGGGCATGCCCGTGCCACAAAGATTCATCAGGGTGTGCCTGCCCTAGGCACACCCGGCTCAACCATCCAGAGTTCCAGACTTAAGCACGCCCAAGCGTGCATCATAGCACGCCGATGCTTCGAAGGCAGAACTGCGTGAACTAAAACGCAAATCCAATCTTTTCGTCACTGGGCCCGCTGAGATTTCCTAAAGTACTAACAAGACCTAGACCCTATTTTGGAGAGAAAGGAGTCCTAACTAAGAAGAAATCCAAGCCTAAAACATTCATTGATCTCCTATAGAAGATTTTGTACTAATAAGATTCTATTTCCTAAACGGAGTCAGATTTTGCCTTTTCAGGACTCTATATAAAGAGGGAAACTTTTCATTATTAGTATCTCGTTTTAAATGTATCCTGCAAATTCTCTCTCCTCTCAAGGGGTCTCAAGCGTCAAATTGTGTCCAAGATTCAAGAAAGCCGTCCACTAAGCTTTACCTAGTTTTTATCTCTTAAACTTCTGAATCTTTATTCTTCTTGCTTATTTATTATGATTATGAAGATTATTTCAGTATTTAATGAGTTTTATTTAATTAACTATGTCTAAGCTAAACTCTTATACTAGAGATTTGATGTAACTTTAATTTCGATTCCAGTTTATAATATTAGAATTTTGTTTTTCATTGTTCTTGTTATACATTTTATTATGAGCTTTAAGGGCTTCCAGGCAGAATTTTTCCCCTGGATTGAACTATTCATTAATCACTATCGGGAAGGGTTGTTGGATATGAAAAAGATTAATAAATTTACTTGAAGAATATAACTTTGATGCGGAAGCCAATGGTTTTGACTTCAAGGGGGGTTTCATAGTTAATGACCTTAAGTTATGAATTTCCACAAAAACCAATCACAAAAAACTCAATGATTTAATTTATGTTTGATTATCGCTATTGGAGATAGTAAATTGACTAAGATTAGGAATAGCTAACCAATACATCGGGAGAAGCTTGTTAGTGATTTAGGATTATTCTTCCTACTTTGAACAATTAAAATTGATAAATAACTAATAACATTTAAACTGGTAGAATTTAAGTGAAATTATTAAATTCCCTAGTAGTTTAAAATCCCTGATTTTTTTTTCATCTAAATTTTGTTGCTTTGTCTCTTTCTGTTTTTATTTTCAAACCTATCCCTTGCAACATATCTTCTCTTATTATCGTTTAAATAATAATAGGTTAAACATTAATTTTTGGTTACTTTGATTTTGGTACTTGATATACAATCCCTGTGGATACGATACTCTCTTACTCTATATTACTTGCTGCGACTTCGTACACTTGCGAAAATCACTGTCAATCAGCTTCACATCTTAAATAGACATTAGCATTAGAGAGCATTGTTCAAAAAGTCTATCTGTTTTTCTAATGTAGCAATTGAATAAGAGCAATCCGCGTTTCATTGGAGATGCTCTAAAACAACTGAACACATAACTAACTTTACAATTTCAACTTTGAGGCACTTAACTTTATGGATGACTTATTATGCACTAGAATTTATGAATTTTGGTAATATTTCACACATTTCGACACTAATATCTATAATTTTTAAGATTTTTGACTTTTATTTATAAAATATTGACTTAATATATAGTTAGCATGACTTTTAAAATAATAATTTTTATAATTTTTAAAATAATAATTTTTATAATTTTTAAATTTTTAATAAGTACTTAATTGATCTAATTTTGCAAGTTAAAGTATTCAATAACATAATTTTAAAAATTAAAGTGTTTAATAGAGGCACTTTTATAAGTTGAAGTGTTTGATGGGATAAAGTAAAAGTTGAGGGTAATATAAGGTTAAAGTAAAGAAGTTTAAGGGTGAATTCATATATTCTGTCATTCTAAAACGCTATGAAAATTTCCGGCATCAAATGGGCAAGATGAGTGAAATACATAAATTCACCTTTATATTTTTCACAAAAAATCTTGTGGCACCCGTAACTTTTTTTTTTATCCATTAAACACTTGAATTTATAAAATTGTATTTGTTAAATACTTTATTTGATCTATTGTACATCTCAACTTATAAAATTAGATCGATTAAATACTTATGGAAAAATTAAAAAATCTATAATTATTGTTCCCAAAGTTATATTAACCACATATCAAATCAATATTTTATATATAAAAACAAAAATCCTTAAAATTTATTGTTTTTAGTATAAAAAAAGTGTGAATTCAGTAAAAAATGAAGTTTAAAGTGCTACAATTTTTTTTTTGTCAAAATTCAGGAATTCAATGATATGTTCAGCGAGCGAGACAATTAGAGTAATTTTTGAATTTATTATTGATTTGAGTTCAAATATTTCCAGAGTCAGGCTTTTTTTTTGTTTTGAAAAAGAAATGGGATAATTGCCTCACCTCATAGCTCCCTCCTTAATACAAACTCAAACCTTACAAATCATTTTCAATTCAAGAATTTTATTAAATTTTTGAGAAATTTAAAAATCATAAAAAAAATTAAGTAATGTTTGGTATGATGTAATCAACCATGTAATAGAATGAGGATTACATTACAAGAATGATTACATTACAAGAATGATTACAATGTTTAGTTAGACTTTTTTGGATTAATGTAATGTAACTGAGATTACATGTGCAATCTTCATTACTTAATTTGATGTAATATTCATTACATAAATAAAACATATGTATTGTCCATTACATTAAGTACATATAATAACAATTACATCAAGTTACCCCAATAAAAACTTTACTATTCAAGGCTACCACCTCACCACCACAACCACCAATGCTCCACAACCTCAACCACTCTATCACCACTACAGAGTCACCGCTTAACGACTACTCTATACCTACCACCATCTCCACCTTCACCACTGCGCCACAACTACCACCACCCTCATCACCACCACCACTATCGCTCCCCCATCACCATCGCTCCACTACTCCCACCGTCACCACTACTCCACCACCATTGTGCCACAACTACTACCATCGCTCCACCACCCTCATCGCCACCTCAACCACTACCACTACTGCCGCCACCACCTCAATCATTTCACCACCACCACTGCTCCATCATTGCTCCTCCACCTTAACCACCACCATTCCCACCGCCACCGCTACTCCACCACATCACCACCACCTCAACTACCACCACAATTGCTCCACCACCACCACCACTGCTCCACCGCCTCCGCTGCAACTACCACCACCACCTCAACCATTAATTACACCACTATCATCACTTCACCATCACCACCACTACCACCACCACCACCACCACTGCTCCATCATCTCAACCACCTTTTAGTTATAATTTTAATGCCTTTTAAATTGAGAAAAATAGATTTCATTTATCTTTTTGAATATCCTTTTAATTATATTTTTTATGCATTTTTATTCAAGAAATATGTATATTTATATTCTCTATTTGATCTTGCAATATTATTGTCTAATGATTTTTTAATTAATAGATTTTGATGTTCTTAATTATAGGTTCTCAACGGTTCTTACATGTTATAGATTCTCATCGTCCGACTACCGCTTCTAGGACGGTCCAAATCGAAAATTACCTTTAAATTTGAAAGTACTTGGAAAAAAAAAAAAAACCCTTTTTTAAAACATCTTCCGTAATTAAGTACTTAATTTCTAAAATTTTTAAAATGATGTGTGTAAAGAATTACTATTTAGAGTTCTTATTAGTTCAAATTCAATTTCCCGAATTGAAACATAAATTTCTTTTCTACGAGTAATAATCTTCTTTTATCTATGTTCACAATTTTGATTGCATGTATTCTTGATCTATCTTTAGCACATACTTGTATTTTAAAACTTTTTTCATATAATTCTAACTCTAGTAACAAAAAAAAAACAACTAAAAAATAAAAAACCACTCAACGAAACCCTATACAAGAGCTCCTCTCCTATATGTCTGACAATCGTTTATCTTCTGTAGCTCGGGATCTGGTTCTCCTAAGAGGGGTTACCTTCACGATTGCGCAGCACTATTAAAATAAACGAAACACTTTTTCGTCTTTTAGTCGTAGCATAACGTAATCTTGTGCCCTCTCCCGAAAAAACAAACCCATAATAAAAGCTATAAAAGTTTCATAACTAATGAAAGGACAAAAAAAAAAGAGCGACTATTTAGCATATTTGCTAATTCATTTTTGCTAATTTTTTAAGGGTTTTTTTCTATACTAAAACATGACGAATAAGACGAAAATTTCCCAACTGGAGCTCCTCTCTTTTTATTCAATTACTTTTATTTTTTTCAATTTATCTCCACATTCTCTATTTAATTGATGATTTTTCTTTTATCAAACAAAAAAAAAAAACATTAAAAGAAGAAAAAAAATAACAAGAAAAAAAAAAAAAAAAGAAGTATGAAATTGTGGTATTCAATTAGTATATTAAATAAGAAATTTTTTTCGTTTTTAGTCTAATATAATCTTTTTGAAAAAAAAAAAAGCTATAAAAGTTTCAACTAATGAAAAAAAAAAAGAGACTATTTAGCATATTTGCTATCATTTTTATTTTTAGCTTTTTTCTATATTAAAGATGAAATAAAGAGAAAATTCAAGAGCTCTTTTTTTATTCAATATTTTATTTTTTTTAATTTATCACATTTCATTTAATTGGATGTATTTTTTTAAAATAATTTTTAAAATAGATATAAAGATAATTAGAAATTTGAGATTTTAATTTCTTTTTTCAAATAATAAATAAATATATAGGGCTTTGATATTTTTAAATTTAATTTCACTTGTATCTATCTATGAACTTGAGAGATGATCTTTCATTACTAATATTGTTGTTTGCACTATATGGAGTTGAGAATTTTAAATAATTTTTTTTTTAAAGATTTTGTGTAAAATACATTAAAATATTACATACTATTGACAAAATTTCAGCTTAATTTCATCTAACAAAAATAAATAATATAAAGATCAAATTTATATTTTATATTGTGGCTACTTAGAGCAAGTATTGATTTATTAGATTAATATTATAGCATCGCCAAATTATAAAATATTTTACAGTATTTTAAATGCAAATTTTTTGTTATTTTATATAATTAATTAATAACAAAAATATATTTTTTTTATTAAGAAGAGGAGCAAAGACATTATTTTCTTTTCAATTAGATATTACATTGTAAGACATGTTCATTATATTTATTTTAACCTAAATAAGAATTTATATTAATGTTATATAAATAAAAAAATTAAACGAGTATATAATAAGTAAAGTCATCATGCAACGCACGTCATAAAAGAACTAATACTATATATAAACATGAGAATAGGGGGGAATACTGAAATTTCCTACACTAGCCTTAGTTTAATTCAGAATTCCTAATATATCCTTTTGGTTAGATTTTTTTATGCATTCTAATTGGAGAAAATATATCCATTTATTCTTTTGAAAATCTTTTTAGTTATATTTTTTATGTCTTTTAATTTGAGAAAATAGATTCTATTTATACTTTTGAGTATCCTTTTAGTTGAATTTTTTATGTATTTTAATCGAAAAAATATGTATATTTATATTCTCTATTTTATCTTGCATCATTATTGTCCAATTATTTTTTATAATTAATGGATTTTGATATTCTTAATTATAGGTTCTCAAGTGATATTATTTTTTAGGAAGTAAATTGAAAACGTATTACAATGAAAATTAATTTTTTGTAATTTATTATATTCTGAATTTTTTAAAATATGGTTAAACACTTTACTATTAAAGTCTGTTAGTTAAATATAATGAAATTAATAAATATATTCTTTCTCTTTGATTTTTTTGGATAGGATGGTGTATACTTATTTGGTTTATTTTACATATTATTGTATTTTAAAATTTTAAATTCTAATTTAACAAAAATATAGGCTATAGAAGTTTGAATTAATGAAAAAATAGCTATTTGGCATATTTACTATCAGTTTTATTTTAGCTTTTCTATATTAAATATGAAATAAAGAGAAAATTCAAGAGCTCTCTTTTTGTTCAGTATTTTATTCTTCTTTTTTTTGAAAAATTTATCCAATTTTATTTAATTTTTCTATGATTTAATTAGATATATATTTTTTAAAATAATTTTTAAAATAGATAGAGACAAATTCTAATTAGAGCTCTCTTTGCTTGTCAGTATTTATTCTTCTTTTTTTTGAAAAAATTTATGTCCAATTTATATTTACATTTTTTCTGATGATTTAATGGTAGATAATATTGATTTCTTTAAAATAATTTTTTAAAGAATTAGAGATTTAAAGGGATAATTAGACCTCTTGAGTATATTAATTTTTTTTCAAATAATTTTTTATAATAGAAATAGTATTTGTAAGAACTTTTAAAACATTTTCTGCGGAATTTAAAATCTCTCAAATTTACTGAGTCTATCATTATAATATTCTTAACAAAGGCACTTTCCAACTCGTAAACATGGGAACAATGGAGATTAAGACAAAATATGACATGTTGTTGCATTAATTTTCAGGAAGTATCCATTTGAGCAGACTCATAATTAAGCAGACTCCTTCTTTGAAGTTAATTTTTTTCAAATATTTTTTAAATAAATATATAAGACTTTAAAATTTTTGAATTTAATCTCATTTATATCTATCTATAAACTTAACAAAGGATCTTTCACTCTACATGGAAATGGAGATTAAAATTTACATGTTGTTGATTAATTTTAGAATTCCATTTGCAACTATTAGCAGCCTTCTTGAAGTCAATTACTCAATTTTGAACTATGATAATTGCATCTTATAGATTTACATCTTATGGGTTCTGGATAATGTTATTCGAGTTCTGGTATGAAATAGAATTACAGATATCTCACAAATACTGCCCTATATAGAAATAGAATTAGTTCAAAGCCTATACTTTTGATAGCTAAGCTTTTTCCAAATCTGTCTACAATTGATGATCAATCCAATAAAATCGGATTTGCAAGTATCATGAAAAAAGGAAATCTATCTAAGTATCATAAAATTATAAATAATTTATTGTTAAAAAAAAATATAACTTAAGCATAATAATTATTTAAACAATATCATTATTAGGAGTATTTAGTTGCTCTGGGAAATTACCTAGCAACCTCTGTTTCTTACTTTTTAGAATTTATTTAAGCTAAAACCTGAGTTAATGTTTTTTGACTGCTGCATGTTCTTTCTTCTAGCTGGATGTTGCTTGGGTCGTACTTCTTTTTTTGGCTGTAACAAGTGTTATGTTCCATTCGGATTTCTAGCACCATCTTAACTTATAGTCCTCTCTGAACCATTTCAGGATGGGAAAATATTGTACAATGAGTTAGAGGTCGTTGAGGGAATGAAGCTCGACAGAGGCTACATCTCTTTATTTTATCACTTAAAAAAAAAACCAAAAATGTGTAAGTGCTGCATAATTTACAAAGGATAATGCCTTTTTATGATATTCATATAGTCAACTTGTGATTGTTGTTTCACATCACACGGTATCTCTATGGTTGTTGTCAGGAACTAGAAGATCCTCTCATTTTGATTCATGAGAAGAAGATCTCAAATTTACATGCTGTAATCAAAATTTTGAATTGTAATTTATTCATTTATATTTTTTATTTTTTTTCTTATTTTAATTTTATTGTCATATTTTATTTATTCATTTATGTTTCATTGGTTTATCTTTTTTTTATTTTTGTGTGAATTGGTCCAAGATATCGTTACGGGTATAAAGATTATGTAAAACAAATTATTTATATAAAGTGTAAAATTTAATGATTTCAAGTGGAGTCACAATATATATAAGTTGCGCCAAGATACGTTAGGGAATGGATAATAATGTTCAAGTATGATGTAAATACAAAATTATTATATATACAGCATTCACACTATCTAAGTGTACAATTTAAATGGATTTCAAAAAGTTGCGCTCACAATATTATATATATACGGGTAGTCATTATAGGGCTAATCACCGGACAACTTTACTATGCGGAAGCTACCTCATTTGCTAATTATATTGATATAATAGTATATGAGACTTTTACCTTTTTTTAAATTTTTAAAATAATATGAGCAATAATAATTACTATTTAATAGGATAATTAAGTATAATTGACCTATAAAAAAATTAACTTTGGATATTACAGCCAAGAGAATTGCTTTTTGTTATTCCATCTTTTCCTCTCATCAATTAAGTGGGAAATATTCTCTCAATTGAAATTTTAATTATGAGATATTAATTTTTATATCATAGTTTTTAAATGTAAAAAACAAAACCTTGTACTTTAATCGTTTCTTTTATCAAAATGGCTTAACACTTATAAATGCTATAGAACACAGTATCACAGTTGAGAACTAGTGGATTCCCATTTAATATAGAACATATTAGTAATAATTATTTATGTGGCTCTATGGTTTTTTAACAAAAAATTTGGTAAATGTAGTCGCATAGGTAACTACAAATGATGCAGTGTTCAGCATAAACACTTTAGGCAGCTAGTGGTACTTTTAACCTCTTAGTTTTTATAATCTTGCCATGAATTTAAAAAAATTTATTCCAATGGAATGGTAAAGCAAACGGAGGGTTCGCTATAAAGCTATATATGGGAATTTTATTTTTAAATTTTTAAATAAATATACATAAATAATTACTATTTATAGATAATTAAGTATATTGACTATAAAAAATTAATTTGAATATACACAAGTGATTCTTTTTTCTTTTTCTCTTTTTCTCTCTCAATTAAGTGAAATATTCTCTCAATTGAAATTTTAATTATGAGATATTAATTTAATATACATGTTTTTATGTAAAAAACAAACTGTGTAATTAAATTTTTTCTTTTATCAAATGGCTAACAATTTATGCTAATAAGAATACATTCACGTTGATTGATTCCCATTAAACATATTTAATTATTTTTGCATAGGTTTTTACAATAATTTGGTAATGTATGATAGTAATACAAATGATAGTGTTACATAAATTGCCAGTACTTTTATAATCTTGCATGAATTAAAAATTAATTCATGAATGAAAAAGAGTTCGTATGGTAACATGAATTTATGAAAAAAAGTTGTTTGGAATTGCTTCGAAAAAATATAAAAAAGAGTGGTATAAAAAATATTATGAAAAAATATTTATCCCACATTATATTATTATTATTTCTACTTTTTTTTACAATTGAAAAATGAAATCTTAACTCTATTATATATATGAAATTAACAAACAATAATATTTTCTTACTGGAAATTATATGGTTGGTATAGTATAGTGGTTTATGGTTGAATTTGACTCAAATTTATTCAAAATGGTCTTTAAGAACAGTAAGATCCATAGTTAGATCGTCAAACTATACAGCGTAAGCAACTTCTGAAGCCTATAATGCAGATGAAGTCTACATACTAATACTAATTTTGAAATGGATTTGAAATTTTTGGGTGAAAATGAAATAGCGAATTTGCATTTTAAATTTGAAATTTGAAATTCGTTCATAAACTAATTGAATATATTTTATCTCTTCATTCAATAATTTTTACTTATATAAAGTTTAATAATTTTAATAGATATTTAACTAGCGTATTTCATCAAACCTTAAAGGAAGTAATATTTGATAACTGTTACCTCAAATTCTAAATACTAGTAAATACTATTATAAATGTTACACTAACCAACATTATTGATTTAAATAGACTTAGATGAAGTGGTCTGTTTTCTCTCGTCTTCTCTAGGAGAAGTAGTTTGTTTTATTCCTGATCCTAGCTTTGGCACATTCTTCTGTTTTGTCTGATGGATGACGATCGCATTTTCGAGGACATGGCCCAGCTCTCAGTCGATGATGACCATGATAATGGTTTAGTATATGGTAAAGACGAGTTGACTGAGAAAGAGGGCCATTATTGAGTTTAGTGGGTAGGTTCTTATCTGATCGTGTTATCAATTACCAGGCCATGTCTCAGACTATGGTTGCCTTGATGAGATCAATGTTAGGGATGCAGGTGAAGGAGCTCGAGGGTGGCCTATATATCTTTTAGTTCTTTCATGAAGTCGATTTGTGTAGGATTTTGGAGATGTCTCCTTGGACCTTTGATAATCTAATTTTATTATTGGAACGGGTGAAGGTCAGGTGTAGCCTTCAGAGGTTCCTCTTTTTCATATGCCCATTTGGGTTTAGGTCCATGATTTTTGAATTGGTTTTCGCTCGGAAAGAGTCCTCAGTGATATTGGTAACCATATTGGTGAGTTTGTGGAGGTTAATCCTAAAAATTTTACTAATTCCTGGAATTCTTATATGAGATTGCGGGTTCATCTAAATGTTAGGAAACCTTTTCGGAAAGGGAATCATCTTTGTTTTGCTGATGGGGAGTGGTTTTGGATAACCTTTGCTTATGAACGCTTACCACATTTTTATTTCATTTATGGGTTTCTTGGACACACGGAGAAGTTTTCTCTAAACTGATTGAATTTGCTCTAGGCAAAATTGTCTACACTTTCACTATTGATATTCGTACTTTTCCCATCGCCCTCACCGTAACATTGGTGCAAGATGTCTTCGACCGATGACCGAAGAGGATGGAAGTGGCAACATTGGTGGTTCTTTTCAGTTGGGCAGTTCCAGATTTGATTGGGCGGTGAATTCGCTTATCAATTTTCAAAATCCGTCTATTGGAGGGATGCTTAGAGCTGGTTGTGGTGCAAATAATGATATACTACTTAAGGTAGGAAACCAGTATGTTTTGAATTCTAATAAAGACAATCCTACAGATGATTTGGAGGTTGGTGAGTCAAAGAGGAAGAAAGTAAGCTAGGATCAGCCTTCTAAAGGGTCCCAGGGTCTTGTTGTGTCTGCTAGCATGTCTAATGATCTAAAGACTGTGTTAATGGTGGGTCCTGTTTTGCGGGCTCTCCGATAAAAATGAGTTGTCTTAGCTGAAATTATCATGGGCTGGGCAACCCGCGTGCAATTCAAAACTTACAATTTATTATAAGAGAGAAAAGGCCCATATTTATTTTTCTTGTCGAAACTTTATGTTTATCTTCATTAATGAAATAAAAGATCTTTTGGACTATGATGATTTTATTGTTGTGGGTTGTGTGGGTCATAGTGGGGGTTTGGCCTTGCTGTGGAGATTTGTGTCTCATATTCAAAGCCTTAATATTTCTTTGTGTTGTATTGATGTTAAGATGGATGTTTCGATTGCGGGGCTTATGGATTTTCCTATGGGCGGGTATCAGTTCATATGGGAACACGGGCGGGAGTCGAATAATCTAATCAAGGAGAAGTTGGATAGAGTTTTGACTCACAGTCATAATAGTATCTTTTTCTCTTAGCTTAAGCCTATACCCTCAACACATCTACTTCAAATCACTTGCCTATTTTTCTAGAGATTCGCACTTTTGTTCGTATTTGTTCCTAGTTCAGAGGCTCACAAGTTTAAATTTGAGAATTCTTGGGTTAAGGATCCTAGATGCCGGTGGGTTGTGTTGAAATCATGGGGGGAGAATTATAAGTCTTCCTATTTTTTAGAAGCTTTCTCAGTGTGGTCAAGCACTTTACCAGTAGGGGATGGATTTAAAAGATATTCATAAGGCTGAGATTGAACAATAACATCATACTATGTGTGAGTTGCGTGGCTCATGCATTTTTCGTGACATGAATACTTTTCTAGAGGCTAAGCAAAACTTCCACTACCTTCTTTATGATAGAGAGATCCAATTGAATCATAAAGCGAATGTTTTTTGGTTGAAGGAAGGGGATTCTAATACACGCTTCTTCCATGCCATGGCTACTACTCGGGCATAAGGCGAACTCGATTCATAGACTTAGAAACTCTACTGGAATGCGGCAAGAGAAAGTCTCTAGCTTGGATTCTTTAATCATGGAGTCTTTTTCAGATGTGTTTACGGCTAGACCTAGTTCTTCTGATCCTGTGGTTGGAAATGTTCCCTAGTGCATTTCGAGAAGGGATAATGAGTTTTTGATTGCTCCATATACAATGGAAGAGGTTCAGCTGGCTATTTTTAGTATGAAACCTGACAAGAGTCTTGGTATTGATAGTTTCAATCCCGGTTTCTATCAACATTATGGGGACATTATTGGTCCGAATATTGCTAATATGTGTATATGCTTGTTGAGTGGAGGCTCTTTCCTGACCGACATTAATGAGACAATGTTAGTTCTAATTCCTAAAAAATCTTCTCCAGAGGTAATGGGGGATTTATGGCCAATCGCGTTGTGTAATGTTTTTTATAAGATTATGAGCAAAATGATTGCCAACCGTCTTCATACAGTTCTACCTGATATTGTCTCTCCTGCCCAATGTGCTTTTGTTTGGAGTAGGATCATTCAAGATAATAGTATTATAGCTTTTGAGCTTATGCATTAGTTTGACAATTAATGACGAGGTAAAGATGCATATGTAGCTCTGAAAATAGATATTAGTAAGGCATATAACCGTTGGAATGGAGTTATATCCCAGATGTGCTTATTTGATTTGGTTTTGATGCAAGATGGGTGAGCTTGGTGATGGCATGTGTCTCTACGTTGAAATATTCTATTTTACATGATGGCCGGCTTTTGGGTCCTATTACTCCCTCTCATGGAATTTGATAAGGTGATCCCCTATCCCTCTACTTATTTATTCTTTGTGCAGAAGGCTTATCACGGCTTATTTCTGTTAAAGTCGATGTGGGTTTATTACATGGTTGCTCTATAATGCATGGAGACCCCAGTGTTTCTCAGTTGTAGTTTGTGGATGATAGTCTTCTGATTTTTAAGGCAGATGTCTTGGAGGCGCAGGTGATCAAAGACGCTATACTTGTGCATGCTCAAGCCTCTGGGCAGACCATTAATATAAGTAAATCGTCGGTTTGTTTCTCTCGTAATACACCGGTCTTAGTTCGTAGCTAGGTTTGCTCTTTTTTGGGAGTTTCTAAACAAGCTGATCTTAGGGTTTATTTAGGCCTTCCCACACGAGTTGAGATTAACAAGATGGAAGGTTTTGATTTGTCAAAGATAATATGAGGAAGAAGTTGAATTCCTGGAAAAAGCAATGTCTCTCGGGAGCGGGTAAGGAAATAATGCTCAAAACGGTCCTCTAGGCCTTACCGAATTATGTAATGAACATTTTCTTATTGCCTAAGTCCTTATGTTATGATCTTCAGCAAATCATGGTTGCATATTGGTGGAAAAGGTAGGAACCATGAAGGCGGGATTCATTGGATGAGTTGGAATCATATGAGTAGGCCTAAGATTTTTTGCAGCTTTGGATTTAAGAGACTCCATGAATTTAATATTGCAATGTTAAGCCGAAAAGCTTGGCACATTTTCTCTAATTCGAACTCTCTAGTGGCGAAGATTCTAAAGGCGAAGTATTTTCCTTTTATGTCTCTTCTGGAAGTTATTAAAATATCACCGATTAATTTAGTTACCACCAAAATGAGCTGCTATAATAAGCCAAGACTTGAGAAGTCTTAAGCCCAAAGTTGGAGGTCCAAGCCCACATTCTAGAATACTCCACATTACTCCACCCAAAAGATATTTTGTATAATGTCAACATAGTTCTAGTCCTAGAATACTCCACATTACTTCCCACCCAAAAGATTTTTGTTATAAATGTCAACATAGTTCTAGAAATTCTCCAATGTTAATCTTAAAACCAGGTCCATTTTTTTGTAGACAAATCTTAGCCGTACATTGAGGAGGTGGAAATGGCCTATAAATACCACCCTTCCTCTTCATTTGTAAACAAACCAAGCAAGAACCAAGCAAAGGCACCAAGCAAAAACCAAGTTAAGTAATCCTTTCCTTAAGCTTTGTGGTGAATGGTTTGCGTCTTAATTGAATAAAATTAAATATTTGGCTGTTTGTGTTAGTATTTTTTGGTTGCCTTTCCCGTTTAATTATTTTTTGTGTTTTATAAATTATTAATCAATTTTAATTATTAATCAATTTTGGAGTTTATCACTGCGCTGATATCCAACAAGTGGTATCAGAGCATTAATCTCAACAAGTGGTATCAGAGCTTGGTTGTGGTGGTAGTTGTTGTAGCCATGGTATTTTCTGGTGTTCATTTACAAGTGTAGAGTATCGTTACTCTGTTGGAATTAACAGTCGGGGACTGTTGTTGAAATAAGATTCACAAGCAAGGATTGTGATCTTGATTGGTCAAGGACCGTTGTGCATTAGTTAGTGTCAGGAACACCGGTACCTTATCGTGGATTTTTCTGGAGTTGCTAATAGCATCGAGAAGCTAAATAGCAACAATTACGGGAATTGGAGTACCTGTATGAGATATTATCTCATAGGTCAAGACTATCGCTTGGAGGAGATTAATACGACACCACCAGTTGGGGATGCGAAAGCTCTGAAAGAGTGGGAGACAAAATGCGGGAAGGCTATGTTATGTGCTGACGGGTTGCAGTACGGAAGAAGTAGAAGAGTGACAATGCAAACGGATCAGTCGGCTAAAAACAGCCAAAAGGAAAGAAGGGGGACATCTTCAAAGTCTTGCTTTCGCCCAAGAAGAATGAAGCAAAAACTGCAAAACGGCTCCGAAAAATGAAGTTGTTTCTCCCCAAATTCCTCGCAAACAAGAAAAACCTCACTGTAAGTCAATACTTTTCTAAAAGTTAAAATCTTTATGTGAGGGAGAGTTCGAAATTAGATCCAGACAACGAAAAATCAATGAGACAAGGATGAGGAGGATTCATGCATCCATGGCTGGAGACCTGAATTTTAAGGCGTCTTGTGACTGCTATACTCATGGTTGGGCTTACACAACCAACCTTAGACGACGTTAGAGAATATCTTATCCAATGAAGAGACTTTAGACGAAAAAAATGTCTAAAGTACCTTTGAAGGATTGATGGAGGAAAGCTCTCTTTAGGATGATGAGAAAGCTCTCTTTGCTAAAAAGAGGGGATTTCGAAACGTTGCGAGAGTAGATGGTGGAAAAGAAAAGAGCAATCAACAAGGGTGGAGAAAGCAAAAGTGGAGACCATCACAGCAAGGGAGAGCAAGGCTAGGACAAAGGAAAGACGATTGACGAGAAAGTGATCGTTGCTATAAGTGTCACAAAGGAGGACATTTCGCCCGAGAATGTCGAAGCAAACGAGTAGAAGGAAACACAGCATCAACCCAGAATGAGCAACAAAGTGAAGAGGAATGGGACATTCACAATTTCTTTGTTCAAGAGGAAGAATGTTCACCACAGAAGCCAGTAGAGATGATAATGAAAGGACCCGAGCAAGAGTCATCATTGTAAGTGATAAAATCAACTATGATGATGATTGGATAGTTGATTCTGGAAGTTCCAATCACATGACAGGAAACAAGGAAAAATTATCGGATGTATCCGATTACGATGGAGGTCGTGTTGTAGTCACAGCAAATAACACGAGATTGCCAATACCTCACATTGGAAAGACAACCATTGTTTCTCCCTCCAGTAAGGAGAAAATGGAGTTACTTATAGTTGGTTTACCATGTGCCAAGGATGAAGAAAAACTTGCTCTATGTATCACAAATAGCAAGTGCAGGTAATTATGTGATGTTCGGTCCTAATAATGTTAAGGTTTATCGTAACCTTAAATTAATCGGAGATCCAATCATGGAAGGACAGCGAGTAGAATCAATCTATGTCATGTCAGCACAAGAAGCCTATGTTGACAGAACAAGGAAGAGTGAGACAGTTGACTTGTGGCACGCTCCTTGTGGCACGCTCGTCTGGACATTGTCAATGTATCACAAAGCTTAAAGTTGCACAAGCTTAAGGTGATGATGAAGAAGTCCATGCTTAAAGGTCTTCCTCAGTTGGAATGCCGAGAAGACACTATATGTGCTGGATGCCAGTATGGAAAAACTCACCAACTTCCCTTTGAAGAGTCAAAACATAGAGCCAAGGTGCCATTGGAGTTAATACATTCAGATGTTCTTGGACGGGTCAAGCAACCTTCAAACAGTAATATGAGGTACATGATTACTTTCATCGATGACTACTCGAGATATGTTTGGGTAGAATTCATGGTAGAGAAGTCAGAAGCTTTTGAAAAATTCAAAGCTTTCAAGAAGAAAGTTGAAAAAGAAGTCGGGAATAAAATTAAATGCCTTCGCACTGACAATGGTGGAGAGTACACGTCTGATGGAGAGTACACGTCTGACGAATTCACTAAATATTGCCAAGAGCAAGGCATTCGAAGGCAATTCACATGTCCAAGAACACCGCAGCAAAATGAAGTTGCTGAGAGAAAGAATCGACACCTGGTAGAGATTTGTAGGAGTTTGCTCCATGCGAAGAATGTGCCAGCTAGATTTTGGGCAGAGAGCATGAAGACAGTTGTGTACGTCACCAACAGACTATCTCAAGCAAGACTGAAGTTTACATCCCCATTTCAGAAACTGTGGAACATTAAACCAACTGTAAGTCATTTTTGCATTTTTGGATGCCTGTGTTATGTTTTCGTTCCGGATGAACTTCGAAGCAAGTTTGACAAAAAGGCACTTCGCTGCATATTCGTTGGTTATGATGAGCAAAGAAAAGGCTGGTTGGTTATGATGAGCAAAGAAAAGGCTGGAGATGTTGTGATCCTACAACTAACAAGTGTCATATTTCACGAAACGTGATCTTTGATGAGACATCATCTTGGTGGTCATCTGAAGCAACTCTGCTACCAGACTCAAAAGAAATTTAAGAAAAAGTTGAAAAGAAGATAGGAGAGGGAGAGTTCATCCAGAGAAAGGTCAAGGAGAGCCATCCAGAGTTCAAGAGAAATCGAAGAGCCCATGGAAGATAGGTGCATACGAACAACAACAACCAAGTTAAGAAGAAAAAGATCCAGATTATCCTCTACTTCGACGATCAAGTCGAGAAAGAAGACCTAATCCAAAATATGCAAATGCTGCTATAGCAGAGATAAAGGAGCCAACAACTTATGAAGAAGCATCAAAGAAGATGGAGTGGACTACTGCGATGGAAAGAAATTGTTGCTTGGAGAAATCAAACATGGGAATTAGTGCCAAAAACCAAGAGATGTTGGAAACCCATCTCTGCAAATGGCGTCTACAAAAATCAAAACTCGCCCAGAGCCCGGATGGATCAATTGAGCGATACAAAGCAAGACTGGTTGCTCGTGGATTTTCTCAGCAGTATGGCTTGGACTATGATGCGATATTTAGTCCAATTGCCAAGATCACGACTGTGCGAGTATTACTAGCTTTAGCAGCTAGTAAGTCATGACCTTTGTGGCAGATGGATGTGAAGAATGCATTTTTACATGGTGAAGTTGATCGTGAAATCTACATGGAGCAACCACCAGGGTTCAGAAGTCGTGAAAATCCTAATTATGTGTGCAAGCTAAGGAAAGCTCTCTATGGTCTAAAACAAGCACCAAACAAGCATCGAGGCCTTGGTATGGCAAGCATTGCAGAAATTTCCTTTATCAAGAATGGATATGGTTATGCCACTAGCAGACGTGCCAGTTTATTGTAAAAAGATCGGGAAGGAAGACTAAGGAAGACTAGCTATAGTGCTAGTATACGTTGATGATTTAATAGTCACTGGCGACAACATCGAAGAGATTCAACTCATCCGAGAGAATTTGGCTAATCGTTTCAAAATGAAAGAGCTAGGAAAGCTCAAGCATTTTCTTGGATTGGAGATCGAAGAAGCTAAGGAAGGTTTGTTCCTCGGACAACAGAAGTATGCAAGAGATCTACTGAAGAGGTTTGGAATGGATGCTAATGTCAAGTTGTGTGCTCATGAAGGCAATGATCTCGAAGATGCTACTATGTATAGACAACTAGTGGGAAGCCTAATCTATCTCACTATGACACGGCCGGACATTTCCTTTGCAGTTGGAGTAGTTAGAGTAGTTTAGCCGATTTATGCAGGGAAGCCTAAGAAACCTCACCTTGGGAAGCAGTTCGAAGAATATTTAAGATATGTCCAAAGGTACAATCATTATGGGATCTTTTATAAGAGAAGGTGAAATTATCCAAGTTTGGAAAGGATATTGCGATGTTGATATGCAGGCAGATCACGACACTCGACGCTTTCGACAAACAGGCGGCTATGCATTTAGTCTTGTTTAGGAGTAAATCTCTTGCGGCAGTAAGAGACAAACCTATAGTGTCACTTTCCACAACAGAAGCTGAGTGAGAGTTACGGGGCAGCAGCAACAGTAGCCTCAGGAAAAGTTGTTTTTTTTTGGGTTTTTTGGTTCCCCCCAACAAAGGGGGGGGCTTTTTATGAATGATCTGCATCAACCCATCGAACTATCCAATTCCGTTAAATTGTGATAATTGCTTCGGCTATACAAATGGCTGAGAATGCCGGGGTTTCATGCGAGAAATAAAACCACTTTGGAGGGTTCCACTATCACTTTATCAGAGAGAAGGTTCTACAAGGAGAGATTGAAAAATTGAAATAATATACAAGACGGAGGATCAACCAGCCGATATCTTACAAAGAGTTTAAACACAAATAAATATATGAAGCATTTTTCCGCCAACAATGGGAATTGATGAAAAAAGAGAAATTAATCGTTGAGGGAGAGTATTAAAATATCACCGATAATTTAGTTACCACCCAAAATGGGCTGCTTATAATAAGCCAAGACTTGGGAAGTCTTAACCCAAAGTTGGAGTCCAAGCCCACATTCTAGAATACTTCCACATTACTCCACCCAAAAGATATTTTGTATAATGTCAACCATAGTTCTAGAATTACTCCATGTAATCTAAACCATCCATTTTTTGTAGACAAATCTTAGCCGATACATTGAGGAGGTGGAAATGCCTATTAAATTACCACCCCTCCTCTCATTGTTAACAAAACCAAGCAAGAACCAAAGCAAGCACCAAGCAAAAAAACCAAAGTAAGAATCCTTTCCTTAAGCTTTGTGAATGTTTGCTTCTTATTTAATACAATATTATTTGGTGTTTTGTGTTAGTATTATTTTGGTTGCCTTTCCCGTTATTTATTTTTTGTGTTATAAATTATTAATACAATCTTGGAGTTTATCACTGCGCCCTTTCCCGTTATTATTTTTTGTGTTATAAATTATTAATCAATCTTGGAGTTTATCACTGCGCTGATATCCAACAAGTGGTATCAGAGCATTAATCTCAATAGAAGCGCCCTTAGGTAACAGTCCAAGCTTCCTTTGGCATAGTCTATAGAAGAGTACTGTTATGCTTAAGCAAGAAGCAGTTAAAAAAGTTGGGTCGGGTTCGAGTATTCTTATTTAGGACGATGCTTGGGTGCCTTCTCTTCCTGGTTTTCGAGTTACTATCTAAGGACAGTAACCTCCAATCTCTATCTAGTATCATATTTAATTACCCAGCAGGATTGGAATATGAACCTCATTAAATGCAACTTTCTTGGAGGCCGACATTATGGCTATCAGGTCCATTCCTTTGAGTCGTAATATGAGTGAAGATAAATGGATATGGAGTCTCGATCATAAGGGGAAGTACACAGTTAAGAGTGCCTACTGTTTCTTAACTTGTGAAATCCCACATGCTCTTGAGTTGGATATTCAGTCCATGTGGCACCATTTATAGCATTTGAAGTTTCCTCTTAAGGGTTTGAATCTAATTTAGAGAGTTTGTAATGCAGCGAGTCCCTGTATGGATCTTCTTGTTCAACATCGAGTTCCAGTTGTGAATATATGCCTTTTGTGTCACAGAAACATTGAGTCTGTGATGCACTTATTTGTCTCCTTCTTGTTGTTGGGTCTTAGCAGAAGTTGGTTGGCTTTTCCCTAATGCAACTAACTTTTTTGGCTATCACATGTTTTGAACACTGTTCACGTGGATCAGGCAAGTTTGGTGCTCATGGTTCTTCGGTCAATATGGCAAGTGCGGAATGGCATTGTGTGGAACAGCAAATGGAGAAGTCTGGTGCAGGTGGTCGGTCAGGCTCGGAGCTTCCTTAATGATTAGCTGGTAATGCGTAGAACAACAGACACCAGCCAACTCAGTTTTGTGGTCGAAGCCTCTGGTAGGTTTCTTGAAGATCAATTTTGACGCTGCTACTAAACTCCTGAATTGGGATTGGATGTGTAGTTCATGATGCTCTTGGTGGTTTTGTCTGTGCTATGCAACGTTGCACGTACAGGAACTTTGATGCCAAAACTGCAAAGATCCTTGCCATTCGTGAGGTCTTAAGTTAGATCAAAAGGAAAGGGTGGTCTAATGTGATTGTAGAGTTAGATGCTCAACTGAGTGTTCGAGCTATTATTGATCCCAATTATATTGATTATTTCTCTTTTGGTTCTGTTATTCTAGATTGTAGGTCTCTTATTACCGATACTGTTAATTTGGGTATTGTGTTTATTCGAATGTTTGCTAATAGCATGGCCCATGCTTTAGCCAGGTGTGCCCATTCTGTGTGTCAGACATGGTGGAATGGCTAGATTCCCAATCCAGTTATATTTGTAATTTCCTTATGCTTGATAGTCGATAAAATTTTCAGCCATTTTCCTTTCAAAAAAAAAAAAGAAAATATAAACATTACACTATAAATAATAAAAAGGAAAAAATTATAATAATACCCTTATGTTTTATCGAAATTAATTACTCTATCTTGTATTTTTTAAAATACACTACTATAGCCTCATGTTTTAGGTCCATTACATCCAGTACTCCTTCCGTCCATTTTGTACACTTTCAAACAAAAGTCAAAGAAAACCTAAAGGTCTAAAGAGAGATTTTTTTTTTTTTTTTCACCAAAAGACCCTCTTCTTCTTCCTTTCTTTCTCTTCTAGCAAACATTTTCAAAACTTTCTCCCCATAGCTTACAGCTTCTTTATAACACTTTCTCCCCCTCCATAATCACTACCACCTAGATCTGAGAATCTCTGAATGGATTTCTATTTCAGAAAACATTATTTTTTGCAGAAATTTGAGATGAGTCAAAGCTTAGAAAGGTAGAAATAAAAGCGACAAAATATTTAAAGGAGTTTAGATTTGGAAACAATGTAAGCTTGATAAATTCTACTTTGGTCATTCCAAGAGTATTTAAGAGCTGAATTGCTTGTGTTAGAATTGCTTGTGTTAGAACAATTTGCTGTAGCTTTTTACCGCATAAAGCTATTGTACATGAATCAATGAGCAAAAATAAAAAATAATAGCAATTATATAATTTCTCTCTCTAATTTATCTCCCTAAAATAAGAACAAGAATAATAACAAGAAGAGATTAATATAGTAATAGAAATCATTATTCTTCCTTATTGTTATTGTTGAAATAATAATAAGATTATAATTTTCAATTTAGAGAGAAAATATGAAGAGAAAATATGAACAAATTTTTCTTTGTCATAAAGTTTTGGGGTTTAAGAATTTCTTGATATCAATTTTAATTGATGATAAAAAAAAAAATAGATGTAAAAGAGTTTCCCATAAGATTCTAATCATTTTGGTGGTTAAATTGAAAGATTTTGATATAACCCAGTGTTTCAGCTACTGGGACCAGCAGTACCAGCGATATTTCAGCAAGATAAAAAATGATTTTATAACAAAATTGATTTTGTCTTTTAGTTAGAGTCGTTTAAGTCATTTTTATAGCAATTTAATGTCCGAAAGTACATGAGATAGACGGAAGAGGAACAATATATAACGGACTAAAAACATAAGGGTATAATAGTGTATTTTAAAAAATATAAAAATAGAATAATTAATTTTGACAAAATATAAGGACACGATTATAATTTTCTTAATAAAAATAATATTTTGATTTATTCAAAATATTAAAAGTTATATAAGAACCGGTGACTGAATATTGCATAAATATTCTCATAGATACAATGGAGTGATAGACACGTCTATACATCTAGTCATTAATTATGTGACTTTTTTTTTTTTTTTCTGTTTCTAATTATATGGAGTCCAATAATTAAGAATTCAAAGATTCTTTAATCTTTTAAGAAAAATTGATAGGTGGTACGTTTAGGTAGGGCATGACTTTTCTTCAGGGCTAGGAACGTGAGGGACATTCAATTCCAAACAGTTTTTATTTGTTTGTTTCTACGCTGAAATCCAAAATTTTCCTACTGCCCATGTTATATTGGTAACAAGGTAAAAAGTAATCCATGAATGAAGAGAAAAAGAGAGACGTATGAAAAAAATATTTGTTTAAAGGAAATAGAAAATCTAAGTCTTGTTTTCAATAGTATTTTTTTTAACTTAGAATTTATTAATTTATAAGTAAATTATATAAAAGTTTAGTAAATACATTAATAATCAATTTAAGTTGTCAAGTTTGCCATCTGCTTAATTTTTATAATTAAAACTCAAATTCAAAATATCTATTTCAAATTTAGATACACAACCCATTTAAATTATAATGAGAAAAATACCTTAACTTTTAAAATCATTCCTATCATGTTATATCTAGATTAAAAAAAATAATTCATTAACTTTTAAAATTTCAAATGGTCATCAATTTACGATTAAATATAAGAATTAGTTATTAATAATATCTAGTCATATGCTTGCGTAATGAGCGAATTGTAGTATTTTTATTGTTGTTCCTATTATTCTCAAATACTCACCTAAGTAATCAATAATAAAAAAAAAAAACAGAGAGAAATAAAGTGTCTAAATTTCATTATGTTTTTATCTTGAATTTAGACAAAAAAGTTAATATTTATTTGTAACCATAGATCTAGCACTTTCCGTAATAAATTAAAAAGAATACTTGCTAATTATTTGTTCTTCTATTATTTTCCTCTACCATATTGTTATTAGTTTCCGGTGGCTTCCTTTCCCATTGGGGGAAAGAGAAAAAGGAAATTGAGGAATTATTTATGTTTATAGCCAATTTTTATGTTACATTATTCTTACCTACTCTATTTATAATTAATACTTATATAATAAACTAATAAATTAAAAATGCAAAAAGAAAAAAAAAAAGCACTTCAAAGCTCTAGTTTTGTGCCATGCCAGCTTTGAAAGTTCTGTTTTTATATATTTACTAGTCGATCGCCTGTCAATACTTATAAATAACTGTACCAATTAAATTTGATTGAAAAATATAAATAAATTAATATGATGAAAAAATAATTTTTTCATTCACCCTTTTAATATTCTTCGATTACGATAACAAAAACTACTAATCCAACTTTTTCTATAGATTTAAAAATGATAAAAGAATTCTACACACTAATAAATTAAAACAACAAACTCGCCTTCTTAGCTAAACTAAAAAAAATAAACACAAATATTATTTTTACAAATTAAAACAATTACTTAAACTATAAAATTATATGAATGGAAAAAGAAAGAAACTTACGGAAATCATTACTCATAGACATCTTTTGCTCAATATATTAATTTTTATCCCTATCTAAAAATATGTTTAACACAAAAAAGAAAATAATAATTTGTATGATAAATTTAGGAGATCATGTACAATTATATATAAAGTACTCAAAAAAATTAATATTTAAAAAAATTAGATGATAATTAAATTATAAAATAATAAAATGTCAGATCAATTCATTGCATGGTTATTAATTATTAAAAATTAATTAGTATTCTAGTATTATTATAAAAAATCTATTATTTCGATTATTAATTATTGCAAAAGAAAGAAAATAAAGAGTTTTTATTGATAAAATAAATTTATTATATGGTTATTAATTATTGAATAAAGAAAATGAAAAGTTTTATAATTTCAATAATTTGATTTCTTCAAATTAGATAATTAAATAAAAATTTTAAAATAATAAAATTCCACATCACTAATTAAATTTCACAATATCATATCACATAAGTAAATTTAGTTGAGTTTTTATATATTTATATAGATATAGATAGATATAAATATAATAATACTAATAATAATAAAAAATTACAAATTAAAAATTTTTCAAAGTAATTCAATTATAATAATTATAAAGCAATAATCACTCATTTGGAGCATAATTAGTAATAATATATATATTTATGTGCTTCTAAAAAATTCAAATTGTTTTATCACGTGAAATTTCATTTAGTTTGAAATTTTATTTTTTATTTCACAGCCAAGATCTTTTGGATTTACGGTATCAAAGATAAATAGTTATAAGTATCAAAGATAAATAGTTATAAGTATGCACCTTTTATGAGATTACAATTGGAGGGACTTAATATTCCTTTCATCTTATTTTGTTTGCATGGTTTGACAAAATACGCATATTAAAAATTTAATCAACAAAAATTATTTTGTGTTTTTTTACCTTTAACTCACTAAAATATTAATAAAAAGTCATTCATTTAAGGAACAATCATAAAGGTTACTATGGAAAATAATTGCTTAAATATACAAATTCAGAAACTTTACAAATATTTTGGGATATCCAAAAAAGCAACAACAAGCAAACAAAATGAAACGGAGAGAGCATTATATTTAAAGAAACTTCATTAAAATGTGTAGGTTTATAATGTTATACTATTGCAAACAATGACATACTTTTCTTTATTACAAATCATTTTAATATTTACCATTGTTGGATTATATTTAGTAGGGTTTTAATTGTTCTTCCTAACAATTTTATAAATCATAATAATTTACTAAAAAATAATAATATAATTAATTACAACAATTAATAGAATAACATTTAAATACTCGCGCGCAAAGTGCGGTTTTTCGACTAGTTTATAATATAAATTGAAAACGTAATCAGCCAAGTGAAGCTAATCCTCACTTTGAGAAAAATTTATTTTTTATTATTTTATAAAATATATTTTTATTTTTTGAATGCAATTAGATTTTTTATAATATAAATTTATAATATTATAATTTAAAATAAAAAATAAAAGAAAACTATATATATAATTAAATTATATTTATTTAGAATGAATAAAAATCAACGATATGGAACGCAGATTCGAAAAAATTAGTTATAATAAAAAGATTAAGTAATAATTCACGAATTTTTTGTATATATATATATTTTTGACAATATTATTGTTTGTGTAAATAGGCATGGCCCGAGGTTCGATTCGGAGCAGAGATGAACACGAGACAAGCCTCACTATAGAAATAGATGGAGCGAAATCGAACTAGATGGGCCGATTAAGGACAAAACTAACCCTGTCCAGTGAATCGGCGATACCGATGTGTAAAGTAGAGAGACAAAACTGCACTATACACAATTAGACAGAAGCGACCGACCGCACCAGCAGTATCAACTGCTAAAGAATCTACCTGACTAAAGAATCTGCTACCAAATGTCTCTCGAAAGCACCCCCACCGTCTACACTTGGAAGTTGTGCACTCATGACCTCAAAACTTATTTTGTTTTTGGCAAAAAAAAAAAAAAAAAAAAACAGGCATTTCAATATAGATAATTTCAGGAAAATGGTTACAATTTTTGAATTTCTGGTAGAAACTAAAATAACATTATATAAATTGGAATATAAATACTTTTATTAACTTTTTATATTACATCTGAAAGTAATTTCCCAAGTATAGTCATGCACTTTTCTTTGTTAGTATGCATGTCATAGTACAAGAAAATTTCATAATTTTGTTACATTCATAATTCTATACAAGAAAACAAATGCTTATTATTATTATTATTATTATTATTATTATTACTTTAGCTTTCCAAATACTAAATCAATAATACAAGTTCCTTATCGTCAATGACGTTCTATACCCCATCTTGCCTAATAATGGTAAAAATCACCAACTAAGAGTCCAAGAAGAAACAAGAAAATTCTTCTAACCACAAATTTCAATGGCCTTTATACAACAGAAACTCTTAACTCAACGCAGCAGCTAATCATAATATATTTACAAATTGTGGAAATTGAAACTGCTTATTTACCAAGTCATCTATATACAAAGTGCTTCTTTTAATTTCGCCGCCTGTTACAGAAGATAAAATGCTGACTGTCGAAGAAAATATGGAAGGACCAAATTGAAGAACTAAAGAATCTGATGAAAATTGGTTAGGCTAAGAATATTAACTCTTGTCAATATAAAAAACGCAGTCTCTTTACTCAGTCGGAGAACAATAACTCTAATTCTGGTTGATCGGTTTTAGTTAATGCAGGTTTATACAAATCTCCTTTCCCTTCAGCAGCAATTCCGTTTTCTTCATACTCCGAATCAAACCAATCCTGGTCATGTTCATCCTCTGTTAAGTAGTGCTCATCAGTTACATCACCAGTCTCATTCCTCTTACTAGTCTCACCTTGTCTCTCATGCATTTGACTCTGAGGATATGAGGCTCCCTCAGCCCTTGCTTGGGAGTTCTCGCATATGCAGGATGATGGGTTTTCGTGAAACGCACCGCGCCCAGGTTTCACCTCATTTGGCTCCCCCATGAATCCAATTTGATAAGTGTGAACCCTTGAGGCAAATTCTTCCCATGTCATGTTATGTCGGTTCAAGAACAACTTATAAAGTTTTTTAGCATTTGGTCTAATTGTTGGTTTGTGCCCAAAATATCTCCTGCAATGGAAAAAAAGAAGGTATTGTTATTTGTGTTCCATAAGAAAGTAGATGCTTAAACAACTTGATGATGAAAGCCAAAAATAAAACACCGAATGCGGAAAAAGAAAAATTCAAAAGAAAAATTATTTCTTGAAGTCTTCTAGATACTTCTGCAGGATCATACAAAGTTTTTTTTGGCTTAAATACATTAACAAATGGTTTTTCATATAGCAATCTAATGTGAAAGAAATGAGTAGCATACCTCCGTCCAGCTAAAATTCTGGCCATGTTGCCATTGTTGTTGGAAACAAAAACATCACTTTCATCACAAACAATGAAGTCTAGTGCAGCCATGCGAGAAGAAAATGCAGAAAAAGGTGCCAGTTCTTTCTTGCTGGCTAAAGTCTCTTTTGAGTGTAAGTTGGGAAACAGAGCCTTCAGTGGTGCTAATGTCTCTTCACCTCCATATACTTCACCTGATGCCACATATATATGAATATCGCTTCCAAAACCCAATCCTCGCAGCATAAGACCAACTTCCTCCGGGGTTAGTGGACATCTTCCTTGTTTTCGCTCTTTATCGGGGTTCTTTTGCTGCATTTGGCAAAAAAATTAATAATACATAAGAATTTCTGACATGTCTCATAAACTGTTAAGGATGCACAAAGGTCTGAGAGCCTCACATGCAAACTTCTCCACCTCTTCCGAATTTCACTAAGCTCGATCCTTTCTTTTTCTCCACCACCATAATAACATCCAGAGAAAGCAAGCATATCAGCTTCAAACCTACAACATAATTTGTTAAACTACATTAATGAGCTTCTCTCCTACTATCAAAATCTTAAACTCATCATATTTCTTCAGGGCTATTGACTACCAAAATCTCAATTGAGAGACTTTCTGAATTAATGAGCTCATCCATAGTCTTAAAGAAAAACAAGAGCTCCATCTATGCTTACATGGCAATATAACAAAAGATTAATTGAAGCCTATATAACAAGAATGTTTAAAGTATTTAAAATTACTACAAATATAAGAATCAAGAATGAAAAGGACCTTACCTCAAGTGCAATGCAATGAAGTGCTTGCTTTTCATTCTCATTCTTTCAACCAACCTTTTACCCATTTCAAGAATTGAATTGGTAAATTTTAAAGCATGGTAGTTGACTCTGCATCTCAGCTTCTGTAAATCCATGTCCAGCCTATTTGAGAGCCTGTAATCAAATTTCCCAAGCTGAACAACCTACAAAACAAATAATTTGTGAACAAACTTTTAGTTCTTTAACAACATGCACAATAATGGATCCAAAATAGCATTAAAGCTCAGTAATTCATTGTCATTTGACATAAACATAGTTTCAAGATCTCTAAAAATGCTGCATACGTTGAAGTGACCAAGAAAAAAAAATTTCAAGAGAAAGCAAGAGTATAAATGAATATCCAATAGAATTACTGAAACACTTAACTGTGCATAATAAAATTCAGGGTTTTCATCCCTTATTGTCTAATTGCAACTTCTTTACTTTTCGGCTTTGGTAAACATATGCATGCCTCATCTCATCCTGATTCCCCACTTTCTTAAATTTATCACACTCCATCTCGAAATGAAGGAACTAACTTGATCCTAGGTAAGTTACTTTGAAGAAATGCCTGCTTCAGCATCCAACTAAAATTCAACTAGGAAATCAGATGGAACTAGAGTTTATCATTCTTCATGATGCATTATTGCAATTTGACCTACACCAATAACTCACAGCTCCACAACTTCACTTGAATGTTAGGCTTTTTGTTGTTAGCTTTGTACATCATTTACACTAGCATTTACTGCTAATGCAGGTTCTATAGCATATTTGTATAATCCTGTCCATTATCTAGTGAAAGAAACTAAGGAAGTATGTGAAATCAAGTTCTTTTCATGGATTCAGAACATAATTGAATTCTACCAAATTAAACCCTAGAAATTGGGTAAACCACAACTGAAAAACTATTTTGGTGAAATTGGCATTTGATAGTTTAGTTAGAAATTGAGAACCTACATGCTTCTTACTAAAAACAGGTAAAACACGACTTTGATAGCATTTTGGAGAGCACTTCCTTGGGACACGCATGGAATAAGGAATCACAGCTTTCCCTCCCTTCATTGGGAGATTTTTGGTGATTTTTACATCCTTTGAGAGGAACGAAATGAACCAGTCAACATCAAAGATTTCGGAAAAATCACTGCACCAAGCACCAAATCACATATTAATACACTGGAAAACAGTCTAGCAGATAGACTTTGAAACTGTAATTCGCCAATGAGTACAACAGCAAACCTAGAATCCTTCCAGAATGATTTATGATCCAGTTTTGGAACAACTAGAGTTGCATTTAAAATATAAGCTGCAACAACAGCATCTGTTATCTGCAGCCATGAGAAGTGTAAATCAATCACTACATGAAACCAATTTAGCAATATAACCAGTATAATGGCAACATTTGCAGTGAATTATACATTCGAAAATCCATCATGGTTGCTTACAAACATCTAAAACTTCACTAGATCTAATGCCCCCTAAATATATTTTCACATGCAGATAGCATGAACAGGGTTTCTCACCAGTATAAATCCCAATATATTTAACAAGAAAACGCACACGGGGGATGAACAGAAAAATCCTGCTGCCACCCCAATATAAAGAGCAGAAAGACATCAACACTGTTGATTTTCCAGATATAATAAAATCAATAATAGAGTGACAAATTACAGCAGAAAAGGTGCAAGTATAATCCCATCCATATAACAATCACAAGACAAACATTGGGTTTCATAAATGCCTTCGGCTAATTTACATAAGAAATTATGGAACCAAAAAATATTAATCTTAAATGTTGACTTGATCTTGAAACAGAACTGTTAACTGTTATAATGTCTACTTTATTTGACAGTTGCAATAACACTCCAGTTCTTGAAAATCAACAATTGACACTTGACTTGGCTCAAGATTATTAGAGTTAAGAGACTCACCCCTGTTCTCTGTTGATTTAAGCCTCCGCTTGTAGCAATCAACAAGAATCGACTGTGATGCGTTTTCACATCAGCGGCTATAAGATACAATAATATAGCTCCATTAAATCAAACTGCCTATGTCCTTGGACGACAATCACAAAAGCAAGTTTGCTAACTCTTTCTTCTACAAACAGGAGTTAAACAAGAATTTGAATAAAGAAAGAAAAATATTTAATTAACTAAAACCCCATATATTCTTCAAGTTTACTACCACTTTACCAGTAACCTTCGAGGTAAAAAAAAAAAAAAAAAAAAAACCGCACGTAAATAAAAAAAAAAAAAAAAAAAAAAAAAAAAAAAATCTCCATAATCCTATATCAAAAAAGAACTTATTTGAGCTCATAAATTTCGAAATCCATTTTTATCACAAGAAGAATAACTTTAGGACTCCGAAAATTAGACAAACTGTGCAAGATAATAGCTTGCTGCTAATTGATTTGAGCTTTCAGATCTCAAAACTCATTTCATCACAAGGAGCATTACTGTAAGACACTTATAGTGGACAAACTTTACAGGTAATAGCTATTTTTCTCTTTTTATTTTTACTTTTTATTTTAACATGTTTTTTCGTAAATAAAATTTAAGAAAGACAAATAAAATTTCAACGATAAAGGAAAATGTGCATTCTTTTATCTGTCTTTTCCCTTTTTTGGGCGGAAAATAAAAATAACTAAAATTCAAAACTTCTTATCTATTGATAGGCCAAAACATCATTCATTTTTCAACCAAAATTTAATTTTTTTAAAAAAATAAGATTAGATTTCGATTGTTTACTTGCAAAGCTGTCACTGGCGTTACTGCAACCATAGTAAAAATTGGATAATCTTGAGCTCCATAATTCACGCCCCGGCCCCGAGCTCTCTCCACTTTCCTGGAAATAGCAAACATGAATCATCCGAACCTTATAGTGTGAAGTGTAAAACAAAAATCAAAATCTTAAAGTCGCTCCAAACCATAAAATAAACAAACGTATCAAACTAGAATATATCAGTACCGGAACACGAAACGCCGGCGAAGTCGAGTTTACAGTCACTTCATTTCGAGACTAATCTCACAAAACCAAACGAAAAAGATTATACTCCAAAATAAAAATAAAAAATTGATCATTTGATTAACGAAAAAAAAAAAAGCGGAAGTATAATCAAATCCCATAACAATCAGAAGCAAAGAATATTAATTACCATTGAAGAGAGGTGGTCATTAATAGGAGGAGGAAAAGATAAAAGAGAGAAAGCAAGAAAAAGGAAGAGTAGACAACATAAAAAGACGGTGAGGAGATGAAACAAATGGTGACGCCGCCGCATAATGAGGAAAAAACGACGAAGAACAGCGGTGATACTGTGACTGGTAACATGATCTCTCCTCCTTTTCTTCATTGTATTAAAGAGAAAAGGTACGAGATCACTTCTCTTTTTGTTCACTGTATAAAAGATACAAAAAGAGAGAAGGAGAAGGAGAAGGAGAAGAAGAAGAAGAAGCAGAGGTTCTGTTTGTTGTATAAGTTAGAAGCCGAATAAGAACATTTCCATACGAAAGCTTTTATTTATTTATTTTGGTTTTGTAAATGTTTGTTTTGGATATGAAAAGAAAAACAGAATCCATTGGTTTAGCTTGGCCTGCCCACCTCAACTCCTTTTTCCACCTCGACTAAATCGCGCCTAAATCTAATATGTAAAGCGTTTCTTCCCGTGTGGTTCCTCTCAGTCAACTCAATGTTCTTAAGCCACTCTGATTTGAACACGTGTCATATAGATCAAAATGGTTTCTGTACTCACGTCGTAATCCTTACTCTGGAAATTAAATAAAAACATAAATCAGTTAGAGTGAAGCTGTCTTTGGTAATCAGCCTTTTTTCTTTGGAAAGTAAAAACATAAATCTGCTGGACGTAGGTTATGTTTGGTAATTATAGTTTTAGTTTGGTTGTAAATAAATTGATTTGAAATAATATAAAAATATATATTTTTCATAAATATTAATTAATGTATATTTTTCAAATAATATTAAATTTTAGCAGTTAATCACTTGTTTTACTATGTTAATTAATGTTTATATAACAAAGATTTTAATTATTAAATTAGATTCTTTAATTATCTAATTTAATAAATATTATGATCCGCTCATACTCAAATTGATGGTGTTAGTAGCTCTTACCCGAAGTCTTCTCAATATACTCATTGCTTTCCGGCAAGATCTTTCTATGTTCACGTGCCATGCACGTGTGCAACCCCCAACACATTTTCATTCTAGCAAGTAACAATAATTCCGTTCCATACTTTGAGTAAAGCCCGTATTTATATTTGATCAAATCAAATGATTTAACAACAGACGCACGTGACTTCCAAATCCACCAAATACATTTAATTTTATCAAGTTCAAATATTGAAAAAATTAATCGAAAAATAACATTTCATGCGTAAATATTTAAATATTATTTTATTAATTATTATAGTATTATATTGTTGTTTTTTATAAACTATTATAAATTATTAAAATCCTACGTACATGAAATAATTAACACTAGTAAATATCAAAATAATTTGTAACAAAAGGAACTATTATTATAAAATAATGAGAAAAGTAGGGTGAAAAATAGAGAGAAAATAAAGATAGAAAGTATGAGCATCATTCTTATTAATTCGTACAGTAATTAGGGAAATAAACTTCTATATAAATTAGGAAGATGAATTCCTCACTAATCAGTAATATAAACTTCTTTTCTTTTGAGAATAAAAATAGGAATTTATAAATAGTCAAAGGCAAGCCTTTGCCTGAATCAAAGGAACAATAGTTTGTGGACATTCCTCAAACCAAACTCACTCCACTTTCATAAAAACTAAAGCAAGTTGAGAAAGTTTTTGATATACCATATTAGAAGCTCTACAAATATAAGATAAAGAAAACTGACTAAAAGAAGATGCTAGAGAACAAATTTTGAAGAGTCTGGTTCCCCATTTTGTGGGAGGGAACTGCTTCTGCGCATACTGGCGGGCTAGGTGAAAACAATCTGTTTCGATCATGACTCAGCTAAAAGACAGCGTTAAGGTTGTTTCTGCAGCAAAGAGAATTACTTCAGCTTCTATTTCATGTACCTCAAGGCTATTATAGAACCGCTTCACCCCACAGGCAATGACATCACCATTATCATTCTGATCATAAACACCACTTCGCAAAGACCTTGGTCAGATAGAAACGAGGCATCACAGAGTACTTTAAAAAAAGGTGCTGGACTTGCTACAACTGTAGAAGGAAAATTTCCCTCAAGTCCTTCACCCATATTTTGGATTTCAAACAAAACTAAGAGGCCTGATTGATTATTTAAGGTTCCACCAGCTTTTTACTCTTGAACAATCTCAGGTTACATGCTTTCCAAATGCTCCAAGCCATCCAAATCACTAGTTCCAGCTGCTCATTTGAGAAGTTATCCATCAGATTGAAGAACCAAAGCTTCACAAAACACTCCAATGGTGAAATCGACAATCTCAAAGGACTTAGATACCCAATTCGAACTGCTAAATCACACTAGAAGAACATGAAGTGCAGATTCCACATCATCCCTACAGACATCACAAATAAAATCAAGATCTATACATTGCCTTATTAAATCATACTTAGTAAGAAACTGATTAGTAGATGCACTGTAAAAAAATGTTTCAACTTTGGAGGTACATTCAAGTTCTAGAACCTTTTGTAGCAGATATCATCATTGTTACCCGATGAACTAGCCAATTTCACAGCAAATTGTTAAATAATCTTTAATATAGCCCAGATCTATTGTTCATAGAATTTGTTTGATAGAAATACACAATAAGCGGAAGCGTACCTTGATCCATAACAGCAACAAATCTAGAACAGGTATAGGCTCTGATACCACATGTTAAACAATCTTTAATATAGCCCAGATCTATTGTTCATAGAATTTATTTGACTAGAATATACAATAATCGGAAGCGTACCTTGATCCATAACCACATATCTATGTTATGGGTTACCTCGTTGCGGCAATTCGATTCTCACCGTAACAGCAGATCTGCGTTTCTTCCTCTGGCCTTTTGTCTGTAAGTTTTCTCTCAATGGTCAGAGAATAATCAATAGCTATGGGAGTTTCTTTTATGAGCTCTCTCAAACAAGCTATCGCTGTATCTGTTTGAGGCAGCCGTCACACTCTCTATTTTGTTTTCTTTTCTGTGTTCACCCTACTGTTCGGATTCCTTATCTATAATATATATCCTTATAGGAATGGCTATTAAAACCCTAACTGGCTCTTATCCATTAAGCCCAACAAACCATCATCTTGGGCCACGCTTAATTAGAAACCAACCCTTAATCACATGGGCCACATATGTTAGATTTATTATAAATAGTTTTTTCTAACAATCTTCCCACTTTGCCGCCCATGTGCCATTTACTTGGAAATCTATCATTATGTTTACCTTTAACTAGAATTAAGATGATCGGATTTATGGCGGTCACAAGTCATTATCGACATTTGATTCCTTTTCCATATATCCACAGACCACTTTCAATTCATAAAACTTTTAATGGAGAAGAAACTATTCAACCAAACAATTACATTGTTACAATCAACGTTCTATTGTTATCTCACCCAAACCATTATTTATACATCTATAGTATTAACACAAAAATAAGCCAAAAATACATCTTATAAGTTGAATCCCGAGTGTTCACAAAAATAAATATGAACAAAATAACCATATGTATATATATATATATATATATATATTATATATATATAAGTTTTTTAAACATCATGCTTAACAAGGACTTCTTATCTATAATGCCCATCCTATTAACATGGCCAGTGAAGATTTTGGGCGGTAGGCCTTTAGTTAGCGGATTCGCTATCATCAGATCAGTACCGATATGCTTAATTGACATTTTGTGTTTTTGCACTTCTTCTTTCACAGATAGGTACTTCAAATCCATGTGCTTTGTACCCTTAGAGTACCTATCATTTTTAGAGAAGAAGATAGCTGCGGAATTATCAGAGTAAATTCTCAATGGTCTAGCTATACTGTCGACAATGCCTAGACCTGAGATAAAGTTCCGCAACCACAATGCATGAACAGTGGCCTCAAAGCATGCATCCAACAAATTCGAGCTCTATAGGTGGAAGTAGCTAAACTAGCAATGACAGACTGCTTTCCACTTTTCTATGATACTGCTCCTCTAGCTAGAAGAAACAAGTAGCCAAATGTAGACTTTCTCGAATCTACACAACCGGCATAGTTTGAATTCGAGTATCCCACAACTTCTAGATGGCTGGACTTTCTATAAGTGAGTATATGATCCTTAGTGCCTTGTATACCTAAGTACTTTCTTTGCAGCTTTCCAATGGTCCTTCCCGGGATTACTTTGATATCGCCCTAACATTCCTACGGCGAAACTAATATCCGATCGAGTACATGTCTGAACATACATTAAGCTCCCAACCACTCAAAAACCCACTGACGCATATGGAATAGACTCCAAGTGGCTATTTACATTCAAATCATTTTTAGGACATGCATTTCACTTGAACCTATCTCCCTTTCTGAAATTAGAACTATTCCTACGGAAGCATTTTTCCATTCTGAATCTCTCGAATACCTTATTCAATGTAAGCTCTTTAAGACAATCCTAACAGCTCCTTGTGCCTTTATTCACAAATTATTTCTATTTCAAAAAATCACAAAGGATGCCTCTCCCATATCTTCATTTCAAAGTTCTTAGAAGAGGAAAACCCTTTACATCATGCAATTAAACCCAACATCATGGGGCGCGCAGCAAGAAGAATCGTCCATCCAACATATTAGGGACTAACATAATGAGCTTGCTCCCCACTGACCTTCATTTATAAATATTACGATCCAACTGTGTTTTCTATAATAATTCATATTAAAGTGATGTATTAGTGAACTTAACGGATACCATGACGGAAGTTTGGCTTTCAGTCCATATAGTTGACTTACTTTAACTTACACCACCCAAGTTTTCCTTTTCCTGTTGACCACAAACCCCTCTGGTGCTCCATATATACTTCCTCCTCTAAGTCACCATTAAGAAAGGTTTTGTTTTTACATCCATTTGGTGAAGCTCTAGATCATAATGAGCACAAAGCCAAAATAATTCATAAAGAGTCCTTTGTTTGAAAACTGGAGAAAAGGGTCTCTTTATATAATCAAATGCCATCCTCTTAAATGTAACCTGTAACCTTTAGCAACAAGTTTGGCCTTATATCTTTCAATGTTGCCCTTAAAGTCCCGTTTGGTCTTAAAAACCCATTTACAACCAACTTGTTTTGACCCCCCAGGCAACTCGACTAAATCCCAGACTTGATTATCACTCATTGATTGCATTTCCTCCTTCATGGCATTAAACCATTTTTCAGAATTATCACATTCCATGGCTTTCTGGAAAGAGACTAGATCCTTGTCAATGCTCAATTCACATTCATGCTCAAGTGAGTAAACTACATAATCACTAGAAATAGCTGGCCTTCTTTGCCTTTGTGACCTCCGTAATGTGGTGATCCGTCCGTAATGCTATTTCTTGTTGAAACTATTTCTTGTGAAACCATTTGATCATTCGTGAATTGTTCATTATTTGCTGGTTCATCATTTATATGGTCATTTTGTGGGTTCGAAATGTTGTTTTGTTGTTCAATCATGCTGTTAAACCGTGATACGACAAGTGAAACAACACGAAGAAGAGGCATTAGGAAAATCCATCTGAGTTGGATTTTCAATCTGAATCTCTTGCACATTCACCTTATGTGATTCACTGCTCCTACTAATTTGACCATTTTCAATAAACCAAGCATTACTAGACTCAACAATTCTCGTACTATGGTTAGGACAATAAAATCTATACCCTTTTGACTTTTTAGGATATCCTATGAAAAATCCACTAACCGTTCCTAGCATCAAGCTTTTTTCATGTGGATTATATATCCTTACTCCAGCTGGGTAAACCCAAACATGAAACCGCTCAGACTAGGTTTCCTTCCCGTCCACAGTTCCATCAAGGGGTCTTAGGAACTGCCTTACTCAGGAACCTATTAAGTAAATTGCCAGGCAGTCTTTTACTGCATGCATCTATAATTGATCAATTATAATACAATTATTTAGCATACTCCTAACCATTTCCATAAGAGTACGATCGCCTTTCAGCTACCCATTCTGTTGAGGTGTGCTTGGCATTGTGTTATTGCCGCACAATGTCATGACTTTCCAAAGAAACTTTGCAAATGGACCTAGACATGTCCCATTTTTTTTTTTTCACTAAATTTTTAAACCATATATTCACGCACCCTCTATCAAAAATCTACACACGCAAACTTTAACTTTTCTATTTTAACTGCCTTTCTACCCTCATTAATGAATATCTCAAGGATATCACCGATTAAGTCTTTTTCCAATGCAGTAAAATATACCATAACCGTACTGTGAGAAATTCATCGATAAAGGTAATAATTATTTTTTCACCACCCCAGAGGAACATCAAAAGGGCCACATATATCAGTGTGGTAATAAGTTCAAGCAATTCACTGCTTCTTTGTGGCTGGACTTCTTTAATGTAATGCTTTAGTTTGCCTTATCTTTTATGCAATTCGATACACCATCCCAGTCAGTGAAGTCCAATTGAGGTAAGATTTCCACCTTCAACTAAACCTCAACAATCCTTTCTTTGGGATATGTGACCTACCTTTGATCGCCCACAAGAAGCAGAACATTCTTATGTGCACTAACGTTTATACCTATATTGTGTTCAAACATTAAACAGGGATTCAATAATTTCCAGCCATCCAAAGATTAAAACGATACAAACTATGCAATCCAAAAGTACCAGAACTATAATAGTACTTAAAGTTTTTTGATAATGAAAGTGTACAATTTACAAATCTTAAAATTGACCAACAATTATTCCACCTCCCTAACAGAAACTAGATTTCTAGCACATTCCAGGAAACATAGAGACATCTTTCAAGATCCAGAATAACAACCACTGTCCAGGATCAATCTATAAGTCCCCAATTCCTTTCTATTCGTGCCTTCATTCTGTTTCCCATGAATAAGAGTGCCTTCATTCTGTTTCCCATGTATAGGAACTTTTCAGTTTCGTTTATGGGTTGGATCGAAAGGAATCCCTGTATAACATGAGACACATGAGTAGTGACACCAGAATCTAACCACCAGGTATTATTAGGCACTTCAATAAGATTTGATTCAAAACAAATTGAAACGTAAAATATACCTTTCTTTTTGAACCAGATCTTCCTTTTCGGACAATCCTTCTTGAAGTGACTATTCTTCTTACAGAAGTAGCACTTCAACTCCTTACGAATTTGGCCCTCATTCACCTTCATTGGGGCTTTGTCCCTTTTCTTACCTTTCTTCCCTGATTTGCTGCTGCTGGTACTAGCTCCATTATCATAAGTGAGATTGACGGAGTGTTCCTTCATGTTCTTTAGTCTCCCTTCCACTTGTATCAGCATGACCTTGATTTCTTAAATGTTTCATTTTTCCTTAAGGGTGTTGTAATTCACCTGAAACTGACCAAACTCAAGAGGGAGTGAGTTGATAATGAATTGAACTAAAAAGGACTCACTCACATCCATACCCATTGATTTCAATCTAGCTGCCAAATTTTGCATGCTAGTCACATGATCATGAATAGATTGTGACCAATCAAACTTCTTGGTCGTTAGCTCACTCATTAAGGACCCTACTATGGATTTATCAGCTATATCCGATTGGGAGTATTCCTTATAATTTTCAACATGTACTCTCTAGCGTTGTTTGTTCTAGGCATTGATGGCTTACATTTTCAGCCATTGTCAACCTTATTAAGTTCAAACTCATCCTATTAGACTGCTCCCAAGCCTCATAATGGGACTTGTCAGCTTCAGTACTGATCTCTGTAATGGCTGCTGGCTTTTAGAGACTAATGCCATATCCAAGTCCAAAACTCCTAACTGATAATGGATTTGTTCAGACCAATCAACATAGTTCAATCCATTGAACTTAATTAACCCAGTGCCCATTGAACTAATTAACCCAGTGGCCCATAGCCAACAAGTAAAGGAAGCTGCAAAACATTAACACATATCTCATAACGTTATGCTTAGTAAACATAAAAATGGATTCAAACAAATAACAACTTTAATTATGCATCTAGATTCACGCTTTTGGGTAAATATAAATGCGCAGCTTTAATCAATATGATCGCCAAAGAAGAAAAATATTTTAATAGACTTCCATTGTGGAGGCAACTTCGCGAGTTTTATGCAAGTCAAAGAGAAGCACGCCCCGTGCTTACATTAACAACCACTCTGTGCTTCTCTCTGGAGTCCATAGCAACGCCCCCGTTGCTCATTGAGCACGCCCGTGTCCTTCTAGAAATTCCAATTACCTTTTTTTTTATTCCATCAACTATATTCAATAATGCTCTATACAATATGCATGTTATCTTTGGATATACATTCATATTAATTATTACAATGACAAGTCTCTTTAGTGCCATTGATTATAATTAATGCTTTACCTTTGGGTAACCTAACAAATTATAATCAATGATCTCAATTGTTCAGTTTTAACCTTCATGTCATTTGACGGCATCATACAAACATGAATAATTGAAAATTGCATAATCAATGTCTAAAATAATCTAAACAAGGCCACTTTGGTGACTAACAAGTTTTCCATTCATTAAACATTGATATATGAAAAACATTTATGAGATTGAATTAAGATCTCAAAACTTTAACGACATAACCCAATAATATGTCATCACCATTCTCTATAAATAACAACATAATAATTTATAGAGCATAAAGAAAACAAACAGTTTTCAATTTCTATAATTTTTGGCTTCACTTATACCAGATCACTAATATACTAGATTTAAATAACTTCACGAATACCGAAATAATTTTTTCATTAATTAAAGCAAACAAACACTATCAAACAAATCTAGAATTTAAGTACATGTCTAGATTAAAGCCACCATCCAAATAATCTTTAATATAGCCCAGAATGATCTATTTGTTCATAGAATTTGTGATAGAATAGACAATAAGCGAAAGCGTACCTTGATCATAACAACCAGATCTATGTTTATGTTAACTCGTTGCAGGTTGAGTAATTCGATCTTCACCCGTACAGCAGATCTATGTTTTTTCCTCTGGCCTTTTTGTCCTGTAAGCTATTCTTTCAAATGGTCAGAGAAATATCAACAGTACGATGATTTCTTTTATGAGCTCTCTCAAAACAAGCTATCACCGCTATGTGTTTGAGGAGCCATTACACTCTCTATTTTGTTTTCTTTCTTTGTTCACCCTAATGCTGCGACTTCCTTTTATTTTATAAGGTAGAGGTGGAAAGGGTATTAAAATTCCTAACTGCGTCTTATCCTTAAGCAATAACTATCATCTTGGGCCACCCTTAATTAGAATCAGTCCTTTTAATCACATGTGGCCACATATAGATTATTAAATAATCTAACACAAAATAGAGTGTCAAAAATAAAGCATAGGCCCGATTTAACATTGAATCTTCAATTCTCTTTTGATAAATCCAAACTCTTGACGTCAGGGTCCATCGATCCAAGCAAAGTGGAATTTTTACAATACAATTCGATCTCTTATGGCAAGAAACACATGAAGTAAAGTATACGCCAATAATCCCAATTTCCAGTTCCTCAAAAATCTATTAAGACGGTATTAGAAGGGTAGTATCAAGAACTAGAGGTGGGAGTCTATTTCTTGAAAATCCATAAGGCCTAAGCAACCCACGGTCTCTCTAGATAATTCAAACGTTTAGCCCATTACCCCAATCAGCCAGCCTAGTGCCGCCGGTCAATCACGTAACCTTGACTCCATGATGCTTTTCCCATGCCGAAAACTTAGGAAGATACCTGGTTTTAGTTCCGATGAACGAGCTCGCAAAAGAAAATAATGAGCTTTTTAAAAAACTCTGTTAAAGAAGAAATTTGTTAGTGACAAAAATTGCCAACGATTGCTGCTAGTAAGGCTTAAATTGAAAGAGTGGAGACTCACAAAAACCAGTTCCAGTTCCTTGATATGTGCTTTTGAAACACCACTTAACTCAATATGGATCTAGTGAAATCTAACTTTTCATTTAGTGACCCCACCAAAAAATTCACCATGAGAGATTTAATTTCAAACATACCTTTTTTGGGAATAAGAAAGAAGCTCAGTTGCCATAGTTTGGAATCTACCTGACTACAATTTCAGACCAATACTTCTTTACTTGGCTCTTAAGAAAGAAACAATTCTTTCCCAGACTTTTTTAGTTTTCGCCACCCCTTTCAATAAGGAATTGTATAATCGTAAGCTTTTTCTTCCGCCCAATTAAGGGCTAATAAACCATTCGATTTTTTGTGTCTATCTATAGTCCTAACACTCCTAGTAATAATCTAACGGATTCTTGAGCCTGGAATACAGGGGTAGTGTTATGGCTATAAAGCCAATTTTATGTATTTCTACAAATTAACCTCTTTACCCAGGATAGCTCATTTCCTAATCTTATAAGGTATTAAGTAAGATCCCCACCTCGCGTAGCACTTTAGCTCACCGAAAATAATAATCTGTCAGTCGGCACAAGAAGAACGTGAGTAATTCAGAGCTCGCACTCCTGGCAGATTTTACGGCCATGAAGCATTCCATTCCTTTTTGCCCTATGAAGCAAACATGAAAAATAAATACTTCTGCCACAAAATCAAGAACATAAATTAAGGGGAAAGAGGGTCCCTTGCATGAAAGCCCCCTTTCAAGGTAGAAAAATCTCCAAGCTTCACCATTAACTAATAAAGGCAATAGGAGACAATAAGGAAAACACAATTCACAATTAATTTGGAACCCACTGGGCTAAAGCAAAACCCATTTTAAGCATTAACATCTATCAAGAAGACCATTCTAGTATTTATCAGGATTGCGACGATGATAATAGGAAGGTAAATCACTTTTAATCTATTAGCAATCACTTTTCGGTAGTTGATTTTTAAAAAATAACATTGCAATAAGCTAATAGGTCTAAGTGGGAAGTTTAAGGTGGGGCCTTTTTGATTGGGAATGGAGGGCAATAAAAATTATTTATTAGAGGAGAAGATTCTTCACAATTAAGCACAAACAAAGAACCTTTTTATTCTAACTCAGGGCCTATAATATTCCCCAAATATTGAAAGAAAAAAGGAGATATATCGTTCTGGTCCTAGAGCTTTTAAAAGGGTGCATCTGTTTTTAAGCCAATAGACGATTTTTTCTCCCTTGTGTAGGGCTTCGCAAGCTCAACAGTCATCCTGTAGGTTCACTCTTTTCTCTATTGAATCCAGACATATCATCCTATTAGTGTAGTAGGATTTGATAAAAGAGAATAAAATTACTAAAAAATGCCCAGTCATCCGTGCTCAAGATTTCCTTCCATATCATCAAGTTTGACCTAAGATTAATCTTGGATTTTAAAATTTTATTTACTCTGTTACCACCATTCGCTTTTTTAATGGAAGAATGTTGTATTTTGTCCCCTTCTCGAACGCCTAAACAATTCTTGAACATTGAGCCACATTATCTCACTCCTGGCTAAAAGCTGAAGAGATTTAGATTCAATTGCTTTCTGCTTCCTGATCGATCAATCGACTGTACACCCCAACTTTGTAGGCTTGTGGAAGTTTTTTATTTGGGACAATCGGTTATTTGACTTTGAGAACATGTTCCAAAGTTTTGATCGTTTCCCACTGCTCAGAGTGCTAAACTGCACCTTTTAAATTTCTCTTAGTCCATCTCATCTTGCCAAAATCTTGAATCTTGACTCACACCCATCACATTGCGAACCTCCTCAACACAAGGAACTCATTCCCTCAGCCACATACACTCAAATCGAAATTGGCCCGACCTTTCCTTTTTTATAAAAATTTTGGTCTTGATTAGCTTAGAAAGGATTAGACTATGGTCTGAACCTTGACGAAGGCAGATGGGAAACTGAGAAAAACCTATCTACCTTTCCTCTATTCGCATTATTGACATCTGACCATTGTCCATTGTAAAATCTAACCCTGATACCCAAGTCAAGGAGTTGAATCTATCCAAGGCCTTGATGAAACAATATAATTAGCTTCTATTGACTTTAGGAACACCACCCACCTTTTCACAGTTATTAAGAGGATCCATTATAGTCATTATTCACATAACCATTAGACCTGTTGAGGTTCGATTGCCAATTGGGTAAGGAAGGGTTCTAGTATCTAAATTTTTCGTTGCTTCCTCTGGTCAGCCATAGGGAATCGGTTTAAAGCACCATTTTTCATCAACCACACGTCAATGTTATGAAGAGAAGACAAAAAGAGTCTGAACATCTATAATATCCAACATAGAAAGGCCAAGCCCACCATCTTCGGTCAACTGGTTCTCCGCAGTCAACTGAAAACAAATTTTTATAATCGCACTTGTGACTAATCGAAGCATCTCCCATCCCTTCGAAGTTTAGTTTCCATAGTAATATAAACTTCTAGCTATAAGGCAACCACAAGATCACCTTTGATGTCAATGTCTTCAACTAAATATGCTTAAATTCAAATCTTACTAAAGAAAAAAATCTTTGCTAGAGAAAAAAAATCTTAAGTACAGGAAAAAGTGAGTATACTCCCTTATTTTTATTTATTCGGACAAACTTTCTAATTAGAGCAGTGCAAGACAGAATTACTCAATTTACTGATAAAAAAAAATCCAAGTTACAAAGGCCCATATTACGCCTCTTTTATTATAGCTTCCCTTTAATTACCATATTGATTGTCGGAAATATTCAAGATAATGACGACAAAGCTATAGGAAAACAACATTTGAATGTGACTATTTCTTTGATAACTCTACATTTCATCTTAGTGCTAACAATTAGGACTGATTGGTAGTCAAGAACATTCTTAATTGTAACAAAAAACTAACATATAATCTTCATAATGAACGATGATTCAATTTCTATATAATAAGCTAAGTTTTATTATTATTAAAAGCTCACCTACTAACATAGATAAATGACATACACGTATTTAAACTATTAATCAAAATGAATTTATCAAATGCATGTCTCAGGGATTTCAATACATTTCAAATTATCATTTCCCATAACAATTACTCAAAACACGTATACTATTTACATTTGTGATGGTGAACAGTATAATTCTATTAAATTCTTCAAACACAATAGTCATTTTAATCAGATAAATCATTATAAATAAATATCAAAAGTATTAGAAAGCATGTGAATTCACTTTCCAATAAAAAAAAGTATCAGTTTAATGCGCATAAGTAGTAATATAATAATTTTTTCTCCGCTTCATAAATATCATTTAAGAAGATGTCATACCATTATGTTTCGAAATTTCTTTAATCTATATAAAAAATAATTTTTTGAATACATTTTTCTTGGTGATTTCAATTTTTCTTAACTCAAGCAAATTTTCAATCTTCCATGGATATTATTATCATTTAATCTATATAAAATCTCTATTTAATTTTAATATAATAAAATTTTCAAGAATTTGACTTTTATACTTTCATAAGCAACCTTACAATCCTATCGAGGGATTTATAATATAGTATTTACATTTAAGTGGCCATGTAGATAGTCAATGTCATTAATCTATTCACGACGAATTTTAAGTTTTTACCAAATAGTTTAGACTATTATTCAATAAAGAATCATAACTGCATCCACCCACTTAGTATGTGTCTCTCATTTAATCCAATGTCGAGTTTTTTTGTGAAAAAACTTGCTGCAAATTGTGCTTGTTATATCTCATGAACCCCTTTAGGGATTTCTCATATATAAATTACACCATTACAGGTGAACCATTAAATAGACATTCAACTGATCTATTAGATGAATTTAAAGTTTATATAGTGAATTGTCATAGCCAATCAGATATCAACAATATAAACTACATCCACCATATGAGTACTGTGTCCTCATAATCAAACGTCGGTTCTTGTGTTGAAAAATTTAATGCAAAAAAGTGCTGCTTGTATCTGAATAACCCTATTTTGTTTTCGCATAAATACATCATTTAATGTTCTATTGGCCTTGACAATCTTTAATATGTTAGGACTAAATTTTTTCAAAACTTCTTACTTTTCAAATACAATTAAATGTGCAAATTGCGTTTGTACTATTTTATCAATTTCTCTATATCCTCAATAGAGCCTATTACCTCATAAATCTTCATATATTCTCTTCATAAATGTTGAAATTGCGTATAAACAATAGAAATTATCGTCGATATTTCTTTTATTTAGTTTCTATACCTGTCATAAACATGACACTATTTATATAGATATTCATAAGTTTTATTAATCTTAGGGTTAATTGGGTTTCTTCGCTGAACAATCTCTATCTAGTCATGTTTCAGGATTTTTTTCTTTAGAAAACTTATTTTAGAAATTCAATTCATCTTGAATATCTTGCTTGTTTTCTTTGATTTTTATCTTTGGAACGAGATCTTACTGCGCTTCAGGGCTTGCCTTAAGCTTCATTTGTACATCACGATTGTATGTCTTTCAAGGAACTTAATTCTAACAGAAGCATTCTGAACCTACTTAAATGCAATTCTAGCCTAAACTTTTATTAATTAGCTAGATATTTAAAAATTGTCAATACTTTTATTACAAGGTTTTCTTCTTGAGGCGATAAATTTATCGAATGACATAACTTTTCACTTTTTTTAATCATTTGATAGAGTATTTTAATAAATATAATTTTGTAAGTTGAATTGTTAGTTTCAGTTATAAATTTAAAATATTGACTAAGGCTTATAATTCCAACTCAAAGTTCCAGAGCAAATGTTAAGATAATCCGCCCTGGTGATGTCTTTGTCACCTAAACATATATGTTAACAGATCCACCTCTTAAAAAAGTCTACCTATCAAAATTCCCTACTAAAGTTGTCTTTAGAGAGGCCTGTTAAAACAGTAAGCGCATTAAATTCAAAAACAAACCTATTTTCCATATGGGTTTTTAAAATCTGATCTTTATTATGGAACACAAAAACAAAAACAAAAAAAAGTTATTAAGTTAGCAATTTTTAGCTTTTGAATTGTGACCCAAATAATTATAGGGACCTTTTTAATTAGATATTCTTATGATGTAAAAAAATTTAAGTTAAAAACAATTTCAAAATCAAGCTCTGTATGATGTCGGCCCACATCAAGTTATGAGCACTTTAAGATACTGGGTTGAATGGTCCCTTAATAATAAAACACTATTAATCTTTCTGTTTAAGGATCTTTACCAAGTGATGAATTAAGGTTGTTAGTTCAACTTGAGAAACTAATAAACTATTATTCTATAATGCACCGATCTAACAATAGCTCCTAAAACAAATAACGGTAGTTTGAGGATAATGGAATATGTCATAAAGAGATGAGCCATATCAAGAAATGAAAGTGTAAAACTTTGCTGATTATTGACATTTATTTTTCTTCTTTCTTTGCTTTGTCCTTTCATATGACATTTTCTTCCTTTCCTTTTCTTTTTTATTATTTATTGGGGTGTGGGTGCGAGTTGAACATTGTTTAAAATTTAAAATTTAAATAATTAATTTTAAATTATAAATTGTTTCAGCTTATATCCAAATTTCTGATATATGCATATACGGGCAAACTTCTTCTTTCATAGAATATTTCTCTAAGAACCTCCTATTGTATATAATACTAAAAGATATTACACTTGATTGGTTCAAGTTATTTGTTTGATATATATCTTTTAAACTATTATGATGTACAACTTAATTTATATAATAAACTTATAATCTCTCAATTTTCTAGAAAATATAATAAGAAAATAAAAAAACCCACAAATCCTGATTTACCATAAATATTTATTCACGTAATGCACGTTTAACCTTTCTTCTAAAATCAAAATCATGGAGGAAGCGACAAATGTAGCTTATTTGATGAAGATTTTGGGTGGAGTTGAACATAATAAGATTCTTTAAAAGAGTCTTGGTGAGTTCTGACTTAGAATTTAAAAGATGATTCTAAGATTTTTACAGATTTCTACGTAGAATTTCTATTAGAGCTTTATGAAAAATTCGGTAAGACCTTGGTTTTATTAAAGATTCAATTTTGATTTTGATAAATTACAGTGATTTTTATATATCTAAATCAAAATTAAAAACTTTAGGACCTAATCGAATAAATTAAATAGTTGGAAGTCCAATTGAAAATCGAAGGACAAAAAAGTAAATGTGTCATCTGTTCTCTCCCAAAATCCATTTTTTCTTCATTAAAATACCTTACCAACACACCTTACCATCGCTGATAGTGAAACGCTTGCCCATGGCACACAGGCCATGCCTGTTGCTCCCAAAAATAGTAGTTTCTCGCATTCTGACTGGATTTACACACCATCTCGTTGGAAAATTAGCAAGTTCAAATAAATAAATAAATTAACAAATCGGAACAATCATTAATCACCGCTTAGTTCAGGTACTTGCGCGCCAACCTGTCAGAGTTCCGCTTAAGAGAAGTAGTTTTATATCTGAATGTTAAAATGAGCACAACCAGTTCACTTACCCGCTCATGGAGCCTAGTGGTCCGACCACAATGAATGACCAGGATTGTATTCCTTCCTAGTTCTCTTGACATATTTCAAAGCTTTTATACCATTTTTTTATTTGATTTAAATCATTTATTTAATCAAAAACTATAACCCATTAAAAAATTTTTTAAAATCAGTTAAATTAATTTTCGAAAATTGCAAGTACTGATTAATACTTAAATTTTTGTCAAAATATTCAAATTCTCAGCCAACATGAATTAATTTGAAAATAATTCAATTATTAATGCATAGTTCTTACATCTTTACAAAGATAGGGATAGAAGTCAGTATATGTTATCTTTAGGATACCCAACTCCCGTTCCGTCCTGTTAACGGAAAAATATTGATCATGGTTGTTACAAGATGGAATTTGAAACGGATTATGACTTAGCTGAATCACCGTGACCCGATAATGGATTATGGGCTAGGGTATGCTGATTGTACATATATTTGGATTATCCGACTAATATTATCTTATAGACCGCCTAATAGTAAAATAGGTCGGTAGTGGGTACTCTGCCAAGCGCCGGATATCATATTCCGATATTAGTAAAAAAATATATTTCTTTATTAATAAGTTTTGAATTTTGATATACATCCCTAAATCTAATATGAATTTTGACTAAATGCATCCCTAAATTTCTTTATACTAAATATCAAAATATATTTGTATACATTAGTTTATCAGAATCCGTAGGCATATTTTTAACAATCCTTCAATTTAAAGTACAAATTAATTTAAAAATTAGTATATACTTTTAAGTTTTAAAATTTCACCCTGCGTAAGTGTCTGGGCTTTTAAATTTTTTTAACAATTCAATAAAATTTTCATGCAAGTGTTAAAATTTAGCCTGGTAAGCTTTTAACCATTTAATGTTTTCACTTTTATCAAAACACAACTTGATATCTATAGATCTTGAAAATGTTAATTCATTCATACAATCATTTAAAAAAATATGAAATCAAAACATCAATTTTTTTTTTTTTTATGTAGTCTTCATAATCACTTTATCAGTGTATTATAATAATAATTTACATAGCAAAGCTAATTTATTACACTTCCTCTGCTCCATTTTCATGTGCTTTTTTTTTAGGAGTTGTTTTGTCTCTGAAAATTATTTATAGCTTGAAAGGATTACGAAAATGATTTTTTTCCTCCATTTATTTATCCTATCTTAAATATTTAAATATTCATTGTTTACAATTTGTAACATCCAGACATTATTCACCTCTCTTTTTCTTTTATTTAATTCGAAAGAGAGCAGGTTAAAATTATATTAACCTAAATTCGGAAATAAAAAAAGCTGAAGCTCTAAAGTTTTAAATCGCAGACAATTAGTTCTATATTATAATTATATGAGATATTCATCTCCTTTTTTAAATTATTCCTAGTCAACAACTTGTAGACAATACGAGAAAAAATATAGAATGGAGGCACAGGTAGTTTATATGTAGCACACTATAGCCTTTATAAAAAGAATTGACATTTTTCATTTCCAATTTTAAAAACGATATCAGAATAATTCCTTATAATTAAGAGTTTCTTCTAGCTTGTCATGAAGCTATTCAGAAGTAAGAAGATTCAAGTCTTTCCTTAAAATGATGGGTGCCCTATCTTTCACAAGATATATATATGTTGCGTCTTTGTTAAGCACAACCCTCATTATCACATGATATGGGACCAATGAAGATAGTTTTCAACCAATTGACAAGGCAGCAAATCATGATATAATCTTGGAAACTACTAAATATTATATAATAATATATCTATGGGGCATTTGATCAATTCCTTTTGTTATTATTGTATGATGATAAGATTACCTTGCAATAATAAAGCCGCATCGAAACACATTCGTCTTACTTTCCGATCATTCTCTCCAGATATTAGGTGGAGATTGCTTACCACTTATTGATAGTGACAATTGTCCATATATGTATATTGATAGTAATTAAACAACCCCATTATAATGGACTGCGATTCTAAAAAAATCCACGTGGCAAACGGTGCCTTTTCATCTATTTATTTACACATCCAGAGCATTAAGTTCTAGTCAAATGCATGATAAAACAGCAAATTAAAATTAAAATTCGGAATATCGATTATTATGCTAAAAAAATAATATTTAAAAATGCTTTAAAATTAGATAGCCAACAACATGCTCTTTAGATTGAATTTATGACATTATAATTATGGTTAAAATATTTTGGTACCCTGATTTGGTAGTTTGATAGTTCGAAACTATGGAAGACGAATTTGTTTTGTAAATACTAGTGACATCCATTTACCGAGTCGAGTCAAATTTCATAGAGTCGAGTTGAGTCAGGCCGAAACCAATCCCCGGTTGGCAGGCTAGATATGGGTTATAAGTGGATTTACTATGCGACTAGAATATTAAGTTGACGCTATTAAAAAGGCGTGAACATGTTCTAGAAAATTGTAGGTCTTATTTGGTAAATTGCACCATACAATTAAAAGAGATGGTTCGGGCAAATTATACGAGCCTTCCATTTGACCTTGCTTTCTTTCCATTTTCTTCACCTTCATCTTTCACGTTTTCTTCCATTCATGCTTCCTCTTTATCTCCTTCAATCTTTCTCTTCATCTCTTTTCCCTTACTTCACAATCCATTTTCATGGTTACGTTAAGCATAACGGCAAGCCTCCTAAGTCTCCTCCAAGTAAGTAGAAGATTTCTTGACAGCTGTTCATGCTATTTCAACCGCCCTCTAATTGAAGTTACTCATCGTAGATAAGTGATAAGAATTCTATTATAGTGAAGGAAGTTCAAGGTAATAGAAGAAAAGGAAACTAGATAGAAGAGCCAAAGCTCTTTTGGAAGTAAAGGTTTGTATACCTTCTTTTCATTTACCATTTTTATTTCGTTGCATGAGAACTTGTGTTGGGTGTGTTCGATAATGAGACCCATTATATTGCTTTTAGTGCTTGAGTGAGTAGGACGTTGGAAAATAGGTGAGGAAACAGGGGAATGTTTGAAACAAGCGTTTTCTGGAAAAAGATAAACCAGTGACTTTTCATCTTGATTTTTTACCAGTAAATGATGGACATTAGAGGAGGTCATAGAAGAGTTATCTTGTCCTCTATGTTGTTAGGCTTTACCAATGGGTTTCTTGAATCACCAATCGGAGTTCGTATATTGAGAGATAGTTGACCAAAAGAGTCCAGCTCGTGGCAGGCCTAGGAGCACGTCGCCGCCGACCGCGCAAGACTGGAACAGAACACGTCGCGCGCTCGCGACTTGCACTTGCGCGTTCGCGACTTGCACCTCATTGCGCGTTTCGTGGTGACTTATGGCCTTGAGCCTCTCTCGCCTCTTCATTTTTGCCTACATACCGCTCGCCGACTTTCAAGTGCGCGCTCGCGACTTGTGCTCGATAACTCACTTGGACTCTTCATTTTGCCCTTTACTGCGCTCCGCGAAATTTTGCAAAGGCGCGCTCGCCGCGACTTTGGTTTCATGCATTTTTGGACTTCTTTTTTTCAGCTTGCAATTGGATTTTCCTTTGCTCCACCTTGTATTGCCTCCCCGAACCATTTAAAACAAATAAGTATAACCATCCTAGAACATGATCAAACAAACATGAAAGACATACAATTGATGTTTGAAATATAAGGAATAAATTATGATTATGAAGTTATGAACATGAGTTATGGAACTATTTATTAACGGTGATGTTATGTCCATTACGTATTGCCATAACCAATCATTATTGCTCTCATTGTAGGTTCTGGTAGAAACCATTGTAGATAAGACCATGTCGCGCGACATAGGAATATAGCAGATCTGCACCTCGATACAGTTTGGTTTCCGGCTAGAAGGCTGTGTTGAGTGGTGATGTGATTTAAAAATGGCCATAGCAGCAAGCATCACAGGTATTTCATACGAAGCTTTCATTTTACACGTTTTTTCTTATCACTTCAGTTTTCGCTATAACCTTATGCGAGCTATACAGGACTGATCCTTGACTTCACATTGCATGGCATTCATACAGGTTACTATTTAAACAAAAGGAAAGACCTCAAGTAAAAGATTAGTATCATGGATATGTATGGCTTTATATGTTGCCCAATGTGTTTTTACATGCTTATTTCGTTATAACATGTTTATGTGTCTCTCATTTGTTCTTTATGATGAGATATCCAACTGAAGCTCATTTTGGCTCAGCGGTTTACCTATTTAACTCGCAGGTTTTGAGACTGGGTCACAGTAGAGAGTCAGCTTACAAGACTGCTGCAGTTCACTCTGTAGAAGACTCGAGTTCTTAGGGTTAGGCTAATCATTTTTCCTTGCCTATATTCTTTGGTCTTACCCTTTTATGGCATGTACAGGGCACACAGTTTGGGCCCATGTTCTATTTTTGTAAACCAAAACACCTCATGTCTGTAAGAATACTTCAGTACATTATTCACTGTAAAATAAATGCAGCAATGATATTATATTGCACGATATCCATTATGATTCAGCATACACTGTCAGGTCAGTTGCCAATACCAGTTTTGTAACGTCGTTCGGCCTCGGTTCATCGGCAGGTTTTACGGGATGGATCCGGGGGGACAGCGGATGTTACAAAATTTGGTATCAGGGAGTCCTAGGTTCAGTTTCCCCGGGCTTGCATTCATAAAGTCAGTATAGTGTACATGCTATGATACCCTGAATGAACTAAGCAGTTGTTGTTCTTTTAGGAGGATTCACAAGAAGGTACGATGATCGAGCATTCCACAACGCCTCCAAAGCAGTGGAGGGTGAGGGCTTCCAATGCATAAGCCCCAGGTCAAAGGTGTTGTTTATAGACAGATCTTGCGGAGATACTTTCTGACAGATTGCAGGAGTTTTAAGCACCGATATAGTAGTAGGAAAGGGGAAAGAAAGCCCCCACTAGAGAAGCTCAGAAAGTTATGTGCACAAGGGATGATCTTCAGCGCTAACAAGGATGATAGTTCCGGAAATTAGCTGAGTATTGGGCGCTTCAGATGGGGACAAAGTTCGCCCGAAGGAGCTCCTGAGAACAATTCACAGGGCTCACCTCAGAGGATAAAGTCTGATTGTGCTTCACATCATTGCCTCATAGATTGAAGCCTAACGTCTTGCGTGCACCTAACCACATGACAGCAGCGAGTATCAACCAGAAGCAGCATACTTTTGGCAATTTTTCTTGATGAATTCAATGAAAAAAGTTCCATCACAGAGGCTTATCTTTGAATCAGTGTGAGAAGGAAAGAATTTTTATACTCTGAGCACAGCAACAAAAAATGTCCGTTTTTCAGAATATTGGAAAGAGAACTTTACCCGGCTTAGCAGGTATCATGGTGCTCGAACGGGCGTAGTGGCTACAGAAGCTCCGACGAGGGCTGTTAAGAGTTTGCAGGAAGGCTTGCAATGTGAGACTTCAGATGGGCAATGGTAGCTTCCAGGATTCAGAGAGTTTTCAGCTTTCAGGTTTAGAGGCAGCTCAGTGAGATAGAGCGCATTTCAGGCAGTCAGGGCGTACCAGACGTCAGCGCCACGGTGTCTCAAGCAGAGGAGAGATCCAGGACTCAAGATGCACCCAGTATATATCAGTCAGAGAGCAAGAGATTCAGAGGGTGCTAGTAGTTCAGCTAGTGCTAGACCTTCCTGTTAGCCAAGGCGCAGTAGGGGTAGCTAACATGCCAAGCGTACTCAGTTGCTGGTAGTTCTGCCGGTGGTAGTCGAGGTTCAGGCAGAGGAACTCGGTAGAGCACCTTAGAGGTGCAGAGTCAGCACCGGTATATTACTTTTTCACCTTGTTGCGACCTGTTGGCAGACGACATGGTGGAGATTGTTGGTTTAGTGACTGGCAAATGTTGGTTATTGTCGGAGCATCAGACCAATCAGAAGGGAAGACTGTCCTAAGATGGGCTACACACAGTTCATTAGCAGGCAGGAGGAAGAGGTGAGAGCTCCGTGGGAGTCCAGTGATGCAGAGACTAGCGCAATCAGAGGCCACTGTGGAACAGGACCTGATTGAACACAAGAGCGTCCAGCCAGGCGTCTATGCTATGCCGAAACCAGGGCAAAAGATTTGAGGAAAACGTCTCCCAAATGCTTAACATAGGTTTGGTGTGAAGTATTTCCTTTATGTGGATCATTTTACAAGGTTTTATGCTCTTTTAATTGATCCCTGGATTCCATCTTCATTTCATGACATTCTAGCATCTTACTCAGAAGAATAAAAAATCCCTTGGGTTTTAAAAGGGTTAGGAAAAATTGCACATGCTTGAATCGCAGGGTTATGGTTGGTTTACTTAATCCATTTTAGGAGATTGCTAGTTACAGGACTATATTACAAGTTTGGTCGAAATCTCTCTCTCTC